>JAWDHC010000072.1:0-109099 GCA_036172615.1 Curvularia verruculosa | reverse complement strand
CCTGGATTCTGTCGGAGATCCAGAGATCAGCTGACTAGCTTAGATCTCCAACACTATGTAGATCTCTATCTTATATATTGTACGTCTTACGCTACTCTCTTAGTTGTACGGTAGCTTTGCAGTGTTCTTTGGTCTTTCGTCTAGTCATATAATCCACGTCACGTGATCTAAGTCACGTGTCTGTATAACAGTCACTATAGGTGTAGCCCTTTATATATATAAAATCTCCATATTTAGATAGATAATAAATATTGGATTTGATATACATTAGATGTCCAAGTTAGATATATATATAGAGATATTTAAAGTGATATATATCGCAAAATACCGGCGCGAAAAACAAGCTTACAATCGATTGATTTTGATATATCAATTTTAGAGCTTTCTAGTGCTTTATACTAGCTGATTAAGCATTAAGTAAGACGCCAGTAGAAAAGAAGTTAACAAGCGCTTTTCACAACACTACATACTATATCTATATCTATAGTATTGGCTGAGATATTTTAGTTTAAAAACTACTATCTTTTCTACTACTTTTAATTTTTCACCCCACTGTATCTTGGATAGTTTGATTTGTAGAGCTCTCGAGTATATAAAAAATCTAGTTCAACCCTACATGTATCGATATCACACCACTTTTTCCACTTTCTGTTTAGAACTTCATTCTCGACGTTGAACTAGTTACCGGGAATCCAATTTCAAAATCAAATTTCTAGTTGTCTTGCTTCCTACTATCACCATAGCGTCTGCTGCTGTAGTCCCTAATATCAACCCTAGCGGTCTTTAAAAGCGGGGTTGCTCTTTGGAATTAAGTAAATCCACTCTAGTATCGCGCCCTTCGTATTTGGACTAACTTTTGCTTAAAGTCTGACATTTGCGAGCTCTATCACGCTGACAATCGGGGATGTGCCGTAATACCAATTGGTGATGGCAGAGCCCAATACTGCTGTGCTGGATAGATCGACAAGGCCCCTACCCTTTTAGATAAACTTGTCAGAAAATGCTTGACACTATGTAGCTTGGGGCGGCCTAGTTCCGACACTGCCGCACTTGCTGGCTTAGACCAGCCTTGTTTAATACAAATACTTTTATGTCATTGGTATACCATATAGAAGAGTCCGTGAAATTTTGGGTTCGGTTACAGAAATCTGTTAATTTTCCCGCTTTGAGTGATATTAACCTGAGAGCAGGTTTCGATCTTCGAGTAGTTATCTTAGCCTTACTTACAGTAACGAGTTTTTCGCCCTCTTGCAGGTCAGATATCTTAATGTATTAGTGGCGCCTATCGCCTGAAATCAGCATCGTAGCGTTTCGTCATTAACACTGACTGGCTTTACGCTATGATAGGCCCTCTTTTAGAGGTTAACTATATATCTTAAGGCTGTACCTGGTTATCGAGTGTACGGAGTAGGGTAACTACATTCCGTAATTTTCTGAGCCGAGGTAGACACGAGAAATGCGATCAAGAGGACCTCGCATAGGTTTCTCTTACTGGATATATTATACGAATTTCATGCAGTCGCAAATAAGTCAGTCATCGATTCATGTGTTGTTCGGCTTATTACTATATTATCCCGCAAATATAACATGTATCCCAATAACTAAGACCCGCCTCAATAAGATAAAAGTGCTGTTCAAACTCTGTTTTTTCTTACCCCACGGGCTTGTCAAGCTTCGCTCAACATCGCATTGTTCTCTATTCGCCTTTCTCAAACGAACTACTGTGTACTATAGAAAATGGAATGAATTACTTCATGATGTTGTTTGTCTCAGAAGCAACGTCCATATTCCCTTTTTCTCGCACCCCAGCACCACGATAGCTGCCAGGATATTGTCAAAGTTCACAACAGCAAGACTATAGATAGATAGCCAATGTGAACCTTCTTACACGCAGTGTACATCCGGCTATAAAGACAATCCCTTTCGCAACTTCCTTGCGCTGCAGACAATGTCATGATGAGGCACGCGAAGAGGAACCTGTATGCAACCATATAGCAAAGACCCATGTCAGATTCTGAACAAGAAAGATACCAATTTAAGATTCGTCTATTTTCTCAAAGATCTTACCAAATACTTCTCTTTTCAAATCCCCAGTGAGGATACTTTGTACGATCTCTGACTCTTTCTTCAAGTCGCCGATTGACGTATGATGCGATATTCTTTTGTCCCACGTGCGCATTTAAGCGCATTGCATTGTTCATTTGTGCCGCAATGGTGGGGAGTTCGCGACTTGAAATAACGACCTTGACACCTTTCGCAACGGGTTGTGAAAGATGCTTTGGCAGTTTCAAGTACTGCGGAAACTCGTCCCGCCCATCAAATATGACGTAGAGATTGCTGTGGTTGGCTGAAACGTCCCAGATGATGTCGATAAGGTCTTTCGAGATAAGAGAGGTATTGCGGGCCTTGTGGGTCTTGTTCTTCTTGTAGAGGTCGACTACGACCTAAGAGGTTGCTTTTGACCGTTGCAGAACCTGGTAGACAATATGCCCGGAGACTTCCAGTATGATTTCTTCACAGTCGCCCCTGAAGAATTGCTAGGCCACTTTCGTGTCTCTCTGAAGCGATATATCATCCACAACGGCCGCGGCCAGAACAACCTTGCCTACTCCAGGTGCGCCGTTGATCCAGAGAAGCCCCAGTATGGTCGGGGCTACTGCATTTCTCCAGGTCACGTACGTAGCTGAGCTAACCAGGTCTAAGGGCACCTTGCCTCCACACAAATTCAGGAGGCAGTGGCAATGCTTTGTACTTCGGTTTGTTCCATTCAAGCGTCTCGTTGAGATCTCAAATTTTCAATTTTCAGATGCAGGTAGCCTTCGAGAGAAATGCTCAGATTTTCGGACACTGAGTGAGGCTTTAAAAAAGCTGCTGTATCGATGCATGGTCAGAAATTTCTTTCCTGTTCCGGGCTCCAAGAATAGCCGAGAAAGCATGTGCAACCTCCTCCGCAAACCCCTTTTTGCAAGCGTCTCTGATAACGTCGTTTTTAGACTGTCTAGTTCCTTGCGATATCCCCGCACCGTGGCCACAGAGATTCTTGATGTTTGCAGGACATTAGATGGGTTTTACGTGCCGCCATAGTCGCTCGTTTGTTGGAGCTTCAACAGGACTAAGGTGAGGGGTAACAATTCCTAAATGTACAAGCTCTATCCTTTGAAAGATCATTTTACGCTAGAGACGTACTGGGAGCTCGGTTGCGATAGCTGAATAGCGAGGCTGACCAGACCGGCTACAAGTACTCCTGCGCTTAGAGGGCCAGCCTTCACCGCTCTCCATAAAGGTTCGATGCGGAAACACTCGTGTATGATTAGGCGCCAATGTGGCTGCATTCGGCTCTCGCCTGTGAGATTGGGGGCAGAACCTCATGTCCACATGCTATGCAGTGCAAGGGTTGCCATACCAGCTCGGCACCGCTGCACTCGTATCTGCCCCACAGCAACTTTGCTTTCATGTTGGCCACCTTAGCGCCAGGATCCAGCATCTGGCAGAGCACTGACTCTACAATGCATGTGACAATCCCCTGATCTACAAAAAAGGCTCTTGGGGTGAGGGGAATGGATTTACCCGGTACTGTTCAATTGGCTCAGACGGGGCCAAATAGATGAACGAGTCTGAGTCTACATGCCTGTGTACGTTTCATCAAGACGTTTTGGCACTCTTCTTGTAAGGTAGACCTACATTTCAGGTTACACTTTCGAGTTTATGCAGCTCATGCAGCTCATGCAGAAGTATTAGAAGCCTTATATCTTGTGTGTAAGTTGATTCATTCCTTAAACTATTACAAAGTCCCCGTCTATAAAGATTTCATCAGTACCACTTATCAATCTATGGCAACCCATCCCACCACCACTTCACCATGTTTCCTCAACTAGCCTTCCTAACGTTGAGTCTATGCGCCTACGTGACTTCGCAGCCTTTGTCAAAGGTCGGGTCTGCGAACACATCGAGCCTGCACATGGCTCATGGAGAGCAAGAGCTCAGGCGAGGCTGGACTCCATCGCCTCGCGAAAGAGGGACCATGGATATCCTCTGGAGCTGCACGAGCACCATTTTCTTGTGCTGCTGGTCGATGCTCTGCCTCAACGTACCAAGTCGTCACGACACGAACGGGACAAAATTACGACGTAAAGCAATGATCTTCTTTCTGACTCTGTTCACACCAGAAGTCGTCACGGTAGCCGCTAGTGGCCAATACTTCGCTGCAAGACAATCCGTTAAGGACTTTAAGGCCGCTAATATTAGCGAATGGTCGCCTCAGCATGCCTTTTTCGCAGAAATGGGAGGCTTTGTTTTACAAACACGCGACTGGGTCCCCTTTCCCATATCCGCAAAACAACTCCTCTGGTTGATTCAACACGAATACGTCGCTATTCCTCCCTCTCTGACAGGGCGAATCTTGGATCGGAACAAAGTCGATAATTTGACCCGATTTTTGATGGTTATCCAGACTGTTTGGTTTCTAGCCAATTTTTTCACAAGAATTGCCCAAAACCTCAGTCCAACAGCTCTCGAATTGACTACTGTGGCGTTCATATACGCAAGCTTGCCGACCATGTTCTTTTGGTGGCATAAACCCGCTGATGTGACCGTATCCGAAATACTCACCACCAATGCAAGCATGGCAGAAATCCTATTGACTGGGGGTGAGGCTGCACGCGAACCGTATGGTCACACGCCATTGGACTTCCTTGATCGCAGGGAATGGTTCTGGATGATTTATTGGGCTCATTTTAGAGCTGCAATCCGAGGTCTTGGCATACCCGCTGGAACACGAGTACGCCCAATTGATCGATTTTCGAATTTCAGCAGCGCCGAGCCTCCGACTTGGTTTTTCAGCGCGGGTTCTATTTACTACTTTGGGTTTTGTGCCATATTTGTTGCAGGTTGGCATTTGAGCTTACCATCGCAAAGAGAACAGCTACTCTGGAGAGTGTCGTCTTTAACTGCTCTTGGAACTTTGGTTAGTTGTTTTGTTGTGACAGAAATGACGTTCAGAATCTTGCCCTATCTACAGTATGTCCTGGCGGCCAGAAAAGACCCAGATGGTGCGAAAATAGGTCAGAGCCCCAGCATGATCTCCTTTGGTAGGCGCAAAGATAGATCTCGAATGAATGAAGGACTACGGCCAAGGCCTCGCACGATCTGGGACTGGATAAGAAATAATACCACCAGTCAGAATCCTCGGTTTACCCTTCCGATTATTACGGCTACACTACTGCAGCTCCTTTGTTTCACGCATCTCCTAGCTCGATTCTATATAGTTGTGGAAGACTTTGCATCCATGCGTTCCCTGCCATCAAGCTGCTATAAGACCACTGTTTGGCAGCAGTTCATACCTCATCTCGGACAGTAACCTATAGTGTCCTAGTATTTAGAGTAATCATACGCAGAGAAACTTTTCAAACATCTTCCTCCTCTAACATAACCGATAGAATCCGCGGGTTGGCCCGACTAGATATATTACATATAATCGACAATGTTCAGCAGATGTTGAATTTGGATCTGTGCGGGATACCCTAGATATTGACTTAGATGTTGCTTTTACGAACCTGACGGATGGGACAGTGTAATATGTAGAGAGAGAAAAGAGCAACGCCTCTATTATAGTAGAAGGATCGGTGCTAGAAGAACGGTCCTAACATTGATCAGGCAAGACATGAAAGGGTATAAGTTTGCAAAACTAAGAGAGAAGAAAAAACAATAATTAATCCTTGTAAGCGGCTGCGCTCGGGGAGCAATCGTGAGGATACAACAGGTTATATTTAACTGGAAGCTAACTACCGTGTATCATATAAAATGCCAATCTGATACTAAACAATGAAGATAAAACTACTTAGTGCGCACCGTCTAGATCCTATCAACAGCCTGAGATCAGATCAAGGAGGAATCTAAATGCCGTTTAGCCTACCATACATTTTAGAACTCCAGGATAGCATGAATGTCGTCAGACACTGTTCAATTAAGTTTGTGATAATGAATTAGCTATGGAACACCGCCATTCCTAAACTAGATGTCCAAAGGAAAAAACTGGCCTTGAGCCTCCTCATATCCTCCTGGTGACGATGAAATCTTCAATGGACTACCACAAAGATAGAAGCTCTCCTATGCGGAATTGAACCTCGACCTCCCGCGCTCTAACGAACATATTATTGAATTTCGCTAAACCAAGTTATGTCTCATGTGCTGAGACAAAAGCTGTGCACCGCTAAGCTCCTGGTTTCCCCGCCTATTCTTATGTACCCACCAAACCCGTAGTTGTGACAGGGATAGTTTACCTGGTTTTAATATCCATCCGAAATTCTAAAATCTTATCAGTCCATCAACGTAGTGAATTCTTTCCCGTCTTGTTTATTATATATTACTGATGGAATATCATATTGTGTAGTAGTTTACATATACTATCTCGATCACTTCCAATCTTTTTAAATCCCTTTCACTATTGTGGTCTCTTTCCAAGTGGTCTGAGAATTATTCTTATGTCTGGGAATGTTTATAATATTATGAATGTATGATGTTAAGATATACTATGATTACATATTTTGGGCTTAACTCGAAGTATTCTTATCTAGCTTACTATTGAAATCCAATACCTTACTATAGATAGAATAACATAGCATCATTAAGGATTAGGTCCTACTAATACGAGGTATAAGTTGATTGCTATAGTAGGTTCGCGAACATATTAGCGTTAGTCTATTAAATTCATTACCAAGAATTAGAAGCTAGAATAAACCCGATCTAGATATCGCAAGTGAACCCTACGATATGGAGCTATTATCCCGCGATGCTCCATTTTTTAACATATCTGAGCAACTTTCTCTAGTTATTGATTTATATCTTAATTTGGGTTAAAATTCAAGTTAGAGTGGTCTATTTGCTTAGCTAAGTCTCGCGTTCCATGATTCTTCCCTACGTTTGTAGTAGTGTTTTTTAGCTGCGCTGATTATGTTTGTTTACTTTAGCGGGCTATCTGTAGGGCTTAATGAATATTACATAGTAAATAGAGGGTTGTAAGCAAAATATAGTACTAGCTGTGAAGAATATCTTAGGGAGTTACTGCAATATCTAGATCGAACTGTTAAAGAGACGGATAGTAAAGACAAGTGATGAAACTGCTTAGCTATTCTAGCGAATCTAAATTTTTCTAGCTAGCTAGCTAGCTATTGGTCTAAAGAAAGATCTACTACGTAAAAATCATTATATAGGCGAGAAATGCAAACATGATAAACTTTTGGAGATTCATGTTGTAGAGAAGATCTGATCACTAGCCTCTTTTCAGTATAATACCAAGCGTATGGTGGGTTGCGATATTTTTGCACTGGAACGTACGGTCCGTTCTCGAGGTCGAATTGTGTTGTAATGAGTAGTGCAACTCTTAGAACACTGGTTGACTGCAAAGATGATGTAAGCTCTGGCTTCATATGAAGTCTCCGCATACCTAAAATGTTGATAGAATATCTTGAGTGTATGGGAAAGTGCCCAGGATTGGACCATTAGTACAAAAGCAGATCAAGGGATAGCTAGCCTTACCCGGCTAGTACTGTCTGCTGCTCTCAAATCTCATACTCGTCCTCCAAGAGGCTTGTATCTAGCTACTGTGTGTTCTGCTCAATTGATGACTGCAGAAAAGCTGACCGCCACGTTGACAATTTTAGCCGGGACTTCTTACGCGGCAGTATCATCACCTGAGCTAGAACAGCTGCGGTGCCCTTCCGACCCTACTACATGCACAGGAATGCTCGGTGGACGTCACGATAGTGAACACTATCACTGGCAGCAACATGGGTATCAGGTACCCTTAAGAGCGCTGAGAGGTGGTTCCTGAAGTCTGAGATGTAGTGTCTTAGCAGTGCGGTAGATATTAAAGGGGTTTATTAGTATTGGTGAATTTTGGCAGAAGTAGCTGGCGAACCTGTCAGACCGGTGAACACATCAAGTGCATTACTATCAGAAAGATAACAAACGACTCCAAATATGCATCAACAAACTGGTCACGAGAGGAGATTGAGCCGTAGGACTGATATCATGCCTGTGCCATACATCGTAGACAGTACCCAAATAGCAGGAAATGTCTGTGGTGCATCAACGATAGTCCTGCTACTCACACTTTCCAGATAACATATTTCATCAAGTCCTGATTCATAAATCTACCACCGCTCCCTTGGTCGACCTCTCGAAAGTCACATAGTGATCAGCAGTCCGTCTCCCATCAATTGTGGCCTTTAGCTCCTCTTTGCCCAGTGTTGATGTCCGCCTCGATCAAGAGGCTATAGCAAAATATGCATTGAAGAAAAAGGGTATCGTTTTATTGTTGATCCAACAACGGATGTGAAACTTATAACTATCTACTACAAACACATTTCATAACTCTTCGTCAAATCGGTAATGGCAGGACTATTTAATAATACAGATACTACCTCTTGTTTTCCGCTGTGCTGGAGTCGTCACCCACAACGACAATAGCTGGTGCGGTCGCCTCCTCCGCAGCACCTTCCTTCGATGTATCCTTCTTGCGACGGAATGTGAGCATGGCTTTTGCTTTACTTGCCATGGTGCAACAGAATCGGTATGCAACCACGACAGGCCTACCAACAACCCTAGCAATGGCGGCAAACCACTCATCTGGAAAGAATCTGATGAGTACAGCCCAGGGAATACACATGAAGCCAGTGACGATACTAATAGCCCATTGAGTTCCGTCAATACCCCCAGGTTTGATCTGGAATGCTCGTCCGCCAACAAAGATAATAAGAATCTGAAGAGCGATGATCATGACAACTATTCCAATGAAGAAAAAGTTTCGGAGAACGCCTTCCAGCACGTTCAACTTGTTGTCCAGACGTCTGTTATTGAAAATGTTGAAGATCTGCATCCAGACAAAACTGTTGAAGATGACAGTATCGAGCTCCAATTGCTTGTTTGGATCTGAAAGATCATAGCCGAGTATATCACCTCCGGCAAAGTAAAGAACGAAGATGACCGTAATCTTGTATATGTTTTGACCCATGATTTGTTTCCACATGACTGTGGTGATGAGAGGTCCTTTGCCTTGTGGTGGGCGGTCGAGAATCTTCTCGGTTGGGGGGTCGGTTGCGAGAGCGAGCGCTGCGAAGGTATCCATGATCAAGTTGACCCAAAGAAGCTGCACAGCCTTGAGTGCAGGTTTCATCTCATCATCATATACAGCTGTAATGAAAGCAAGGATGACGGCAGTGATGTTTACGGTGATTTGAAACTATGTCTGTTAGTACTGGACTACGGGCTGCCTCAGATAATGAGCTACTTACCTGAAGGAACTTCTGTACGGCATCATTCACAGCGCGGCCCCACATGAGAGCTGTGATGATAGAGGTGAAATTGTCGTCCATGAGGATAATTGAAGATGCTTCTTTAGCAACTTCAGTACCTGAAACCATCGAGAATCCTATGTTCGCAGCCTTGAGCGCCGGTGCATCGTTTGTGCCATCGCCAGTCACTGCGACGACTTCACCGAGTGCTTTGAGGCGCTGCACGAGAATACGCTTATCTTCAGGCGAGGAACGAGCCAGAACTTGAAGTCGCGGCAGGATCTCGTCTAATTGTTCTTCAGTTAGTCGACGGAAATCTGGACCTTCCATGACCAGGCCGCCCTCGGTATAAATTAGACATTCAGTCGCGATAGCTCGAGCCGTCTGCATGTTGTCGCCAGTGACCATACGAACTGTAACTCCTGCCCTTTGTGCCTTGGCAACGGCATCGGGCACGCCAGGACGGATAGGGTCCTGGATACCGACGACACCGAAGAACGTGAGGTCACGTAATAACGAGGCGAAGGAGACACTACCGCCTTCGGTTATGTCAGCGTTTGCAGGTGGCCACTGCTCGAAATCGCCGTATATTAGCCCGATGGTCCTCAGTGATCGATTCGCATATTCGCTGATTGTGTCAACAAAGCCCTGGCGCAAGTCATCTGGCATTGGTACGATGTCCATGGTGTCAAACTGGACAGCAGTGGAGGTAAACCCGAGCAATATCTCTGAGGCTCCCTTGACTACAAGCCGGTACGTGCCATTTGCAAGTTTCAGGACAGCACCCATGCACTTCTTGCTTGAGTCAAACGGGAACATGTGTACGACATGTTGGTTGTTACGTGTTTCCGAGAGTGAAACAAGGCCGAAGTGGTCTTTGGCAAACTGAAGGAGGGCTGTTTCGGTCTTGGATCCAACAAATACCGGCTTGCCGTCCTCTTGTCCCTCAAAGGCTGTGGAGTTGATTGCGACAGATTGTATGAGAAGCTCCTTTGCAGTTGGTGAGACCTTGGATGCCCATACTGACACCGGCTCGTCTTTCTCCGACACAGTGTCTGCATGTACGAATCTGGTATTGCCAAAAGTACCTGCGACAACGGTCATCTTGTTTGTTGTCTATATCGAATTGTTAATCTCAGTTTCAATGCACACGACGGGAGAAGTGCTCACCAGAGTTCCAGTCTTGTCCGAACAAATAGCAGTGGCGTTACCCATGGTTTCACATGCCCGAAGTATTCTTACGAGGTTGTTCTCCTTTAACATCTTGGTCGTGGCAAATGCCAGGGCTAAGGTGACAGCCAAAGGAAGTCCCTCAGGTACCGCTACGACAATGATCGTTACTGCAACAATAAGGATGTCCATGAAAGCAGAGCCTTTGTCCCTAGCAGGTCGAGGGTCGTTGGGCAAACCACCCACAAAGCGGAAAAGGAGGACGAAGAAAAGAATGGCAGCAGCAGTAGTTCCGAGTTTTGCTATCGCCATAGCAAGACCACCCAACTTTTCCTGAAGAGGTGTAGCTTCGACCTCGACACGAACAGACATCATGATCCTACCAAAGCTGCTGTGCACTCCGACAGAGGTGGCCATATAGGTACCTACGCCCTCAAGGACTTTAGCACCCGAGATTATGAAAGGGTCAAGGTCCTTGGTCGACTGGCCAGATTCCATGGCTTTCATGACGGCTGCACCAGGAGTTTTGCGCATGGCATCGGATTCTCCAGTAGCAGAAGATTCGTCACACTTTACATCTGAGCCGTCGATAAAGATGCCATCGACGGGGACAATGTCGCCTGGCTCTAGGTGGATAATGTCTCCAGCCAGCACATCGTAGATGCTGATCATGACAGTCTTTCCAGATCTTGTAACTTTAACGTCTCGTTGTTCCTTCTTGGCATTGAGTTTAGCAAAGGCTTGCTCCTTCTGCCAATCGTTCACTGCCGTGACGAGAACAACGATGACTATGGCGACGACAACGGCACAACCCTCAACCCAGTCAACAGATGGTGGAGAACCAGGTGGATGATCCACTCCGAATGTCTCGTAGAGACCGAGTGACAATGAGATTGCGGCTGCAACAGTAAGAACGATCAGAACCGTGTCGTTGTATGCATTCCAGATGAGTTTCCAAAGTGGTGTGGCTTTCTTTGGTGGTAGGGCGTTTCGTCCGTGGATGCGGATTCGATCTTCAAAGGCTTTACCGCCAGTAGGTAGCCTTTCAGATGCCTTCTCGTTGGGAGTTGTCTGTGTGTTTGTTGCTTCGTCAAAGGTAATGTTTCGTGGTACTGTACACTCGTCTGCACTAAGTCCGGAATGGATGTCTGTTTGTAAACCGGCTGCAATTCCATGTAGACCGCCAAGAGCATGGTATACAGCAAGTGACTTTGGATTCAGCAGCTTGCTGAGCTGCGATGGTCTGAAAGCAAATGGGTTGTCTGTGTCAGAGGCGGCCTCTGCTCGCAGCTCTTGCTGCACCGCAGCATCATACTCTGGTACGACTGTGGATGCATTGCTCGGTGATATTGGTGTTCGAAATGGGTCTGATGCTTGGGAGGTAATGGTGTCGGCTTGACTTAACGCGCGTTGCCGCGTGTTGATCTGAAGTGTTGGGGGGGCTAGCTTGCCCGTCTCCATGATGAAGATGAATACTGAGTAGGACAGGCACTGACAGTACTACGATGCAAAAAGAAGTAGAATATAGTAGTAGTGGGAAGTTTCAAGTGCACACAAAGGGGAGATGACGGGCAGGCTCTGACCGGTCGATGAGCGCGCATCTGGAGCCGCCATATACGAGCTTCGAAGTGGGCTGTGTAAGTTTGCCCCGTAACCAAGCCTGCTGGGCGCTTGGTGCGCGATATTGACCTGCCAGATGATACAAGCACTGCCAGAGCCTCGCTTGGCGGGATACCGCTTCAGTGGGCTAGCTGTCATCCTTCACCATGACTAGGATGAGCCAAGCAGAGACATGGCGGGATGTGGCAGCCACTACGAGATGCTGGCCGGGTCCTATCGTGCTGCTAGGCACTGAGCTGGCCAGCGGGTGCCAAGATGGACGAGAATGGTTGCTTTGGCGACTAGAACTGTTGAAGGCGAGATGAGCAAAAGACAAGCTGCCCGGCGGTCTTGGAAGGGGGCAGTGCAAACGTCTCCACGCTCCAGAGCTCGGACATGCCCTCCCCCCCAGCTTCCGCTCCGACACGGCTCTATGGTACCAAGCAGGTCAACGGAAAGGTGTATAGGCATCTGAGCACGTTGGAAACGGACAGAATCGTGAAGTTGCGATGGAGGAGTAGGCTTGGAGACGGCGTGCAGATCGATCGTCTAGTTTCAGGCACCAGGCTCTTTGATTGGTCGGTTACTGAGGCTTAGCTGCGTGGCGCTGCGTGGCGCATGTGCTTAGCCTCGGTCTTCGCCCGTCTGCGATTGGCTCAAGCATATGTCGCTGTAGACAGGCGAGCTGAAGATTGCCCTATGTCTACGTACGCACGTATACAAAGCTGAGCATGTGTCTCTGACTGTTTGCCTTCGCAGACAGAAGATTGCTACCTAAAGCTTGTCGCCACTTACAAGCCTAACAAAGTGTGGCTTTTGGGTGTAGCATCATCTCCTTGCCACACTATTATCCAATCCAAGCAACGCGTAATGGAACCTTGTATGTACATACGTATCACAGCCGGCTTGTTTTTTTTCTTCATCTGCAACGGCTCGAGCAACAGTCTTGTTTTCAGGCTGACTTGGGTCCAAGACGGCCTGCGAGCGTGCTCATGAAACTTGAGTATCCGGATGGGTTTCGAGGTAGTGGTTAGTCTGCCTTGCCTTGGCATATAGAGGTGCCCGGTCTTATTTTCCGCACTCCATGTCTCGGCCTCCGCTCCAAGGTTGAGCCTTCTCTGTGCTGACCCATAATCACCCATACGCCAGGCACGTTCGTAGCAAAGAATGGCTCTGACCATATGGACTCTGCACAGCAAAAGTCATCTTCACAGCCCGGACACGCAATGACAACGAGGCACTACTCTGAGCCGAAGCATACTACTATGTCGCTGTGGAGGTTATCCGGGTCTGGGTCCAGGGCGGTTGGGAATATACCGAGGTCCAGCCTTCGGTCATATACGGACGGACTGACACCGGTGATTCGCCGCTTTGCAGATTCCAAGCCCAACCTTCCGGCGGCCAGTCTACATAATGAGGAAACAGGACCGTGGATGCACAGCAATGTGCGTTGGCCAACTGCAACATCATCTTGGCCACTGTTCCTGCAGCCTGTAGGAGCATGGCGGTTTTCAGATCATCATTCACCCGATGACGTCATCATCGAGGTTAATCTCTCTTGTTTTCAAGCACGTGTTCAAGTACCAAGACGCTACGAGTGGTTGACGTAACTCATCTTATGGCTGAATTTTCTAGATGATTAGTGTGAGGCGCAGCCAGCGCATACTCTTCCAGATGCGAGAAATGTGAGTAGTGTTGACCCTTGGAAGTCGGAAGTGCGCAACATGGAGGCATTTGCTGCACATTCACTCATGTTTACTTCTGTGCCGTATCGTGCGTTTACGAGCTTACAGAGAGCCAGTTCTAGCTAGACTTTCTGTCAGATTACATTGAAAGGACTACTGTCGGTTTCTCAAAGACACTATCAGTACACTACCGAAAGCTGTACTTGGCAAATGGCCTTGAGTCTGCCTGCCTCCTCAATGGCTTTCAGCATAAACTCCTGGCTGTTACCCAAGGTTACTCTATCTCAAACACTGATTTGATCCTCCTTGCTGCCCGCATATACTTACACACGTCCATTTCACTTCGTAATTGGAGGAATCGTACTACCCCTTCCTCCAGTCACCGGTTTAAACTATCTGACAATCTGCGTTGTAGTATATGCAAGCCCAGTGGCGAAACCTCACTGTATACAAAGCAGTCTACGCCTGTCTCTCAGTCAATGGCTATCTTCCTGCTTCATCCTTCAGTATCACAAGCTACAAGCGGTGCAATGAATTAGCCTAAGACATAAGTCTCTTGCGACGGCTGAAGTCGACAATATCATCACGCTTGCGCTTTCCGCTTTGATAGGCTGGAGACCGTATTTTCTTCAACCAAATCCGATTTTTCTCTCGATCAAGTGCTTTAGGGTCAGTGGTAACAACTTTGCTTCCAGGAGCAGAACGATTAGTTCGTGGTAAGCGAACAAGAGGTGTGTTGGTGGGCGTGTAAGCTTTCGGCGAGGATGCTCCTGGTCCATCTGAAGTTGACTTTATCGTATGCTTCCTTGTCGCTTGCTTCTCAGTGAGGGAACAATCTGGTGTTGTTTTGCTACCGTCGCCTAAGATAACCGCAGGGGCCTTATTTCTCGACCGAGCGTTCTGGATATTATCTGTATTTTGATTGGGTTTCTTACCATTTCCAAACGTATCGGCTTTGTAAGTTTTAGGTTCCTCAGCTTCTGGTGTCTCATGAAGATTTAGGACTACCGAAGCCAAAATGAACAATACCTGGACAAGTTAGATGAATCTGCTTATAAATTGGACTATTCTTTACCTTCGAGTCTGCATTCTTTAAGTCACCTGTTTGAGCGGCATGCATAAATTGTTTTACTCTCTGGATATCAGAGCTACAATCTCGAACCAGCTGCTCTAGAGTGACAACAACATATCTGATTACTTTGTATTTTTTCAGGGCCTGGGAGATTCCGTTGAGTGCCGTCTCCGCTTCGTCTTGACGCGTTTGGAGCACTTGGATCGTACTTTTGCCCATACGCTGAAGGGCAAGATTTTCTGATTCAACAAGCTGCTTGTCCACTGCCGCTTTGACAGTTTCCATCTTAGTTTGAGGTAGTATAGGGTTATATTCTGAACAATGATCATATATATAAGTATTGTCAGACGGCACTACGTCGCGTCGTCCGGATTTTTCAGTATATTGGTTGCTCTTGGACTCTGGAATTTTGTCATTTTAAGAGACAATCTCAATCACGTCCTATTCCCTGAAGGTCAGCCTGTTGGTCTTGGAGCCGAGACTTGTGACCGTCTTCTCCGATTTTCGCATTTTTGGAGTTTGAGTTCATTTCCATCAAATAGCCTTCCAACATCATAAGCAGTACTAACCTTACTATCTTTGCACGGTTCAAGTGTTGGGAGAAGAGCCTCTGGAGGCTTCGAATTAACAGCTGAAAATTGAAGGGACTGCAAATATTCTGCTGCGTTCTTCTTGGCCGCTTCGGCCCTGACCCTCATCTGCTTAATTTCAGATCCTCGATTAACGACTTTGACTTTCTTCGTCGTTGCCTTGACCTCTAATATAGGCATTTCAGATTGCTTGTCGGGTGGCACGGTGTTCACAAAGAAGACAACTTGAGGGTGTTGAAGAGGTAAAGTATTAATAGTGCTAGGTCGCAGTGGTTGCTGGGTGTGTGCCGTCTGTAATCAAGTTGCGTGTACTAAATAACCTGTTGGCACAAGCATGAGAAGAGATCTTTATAGAGAATACAGTTTGGGTATACAATGAACTTGTGGTGGCAGACGTGAAAGCGGGATTTCAAGCAAAGTACAATGTGCACAATGCGTTGTTGAAATTTACACAATGGCGACTCCACGTTATTGAAACTCTGGAATAGCGACCAAAGACTTGAACAGCTAAAGGCTTAGGAAGAGGCAAATGGGCATCGAATTGTGTGCAAACATCATAACAGTTCACGATGAAGTCTTTTTGGTTGATCGTCTGCGTGTTCGGCGTATGAATTGATAAAGTTCCATATGTATTTTACGTTGTTTAAGCGACCTTGCATCCGAAATCTATCCGAACTACTCGCTTGATAAGTCCAATTATTTGTGTTCGCCTTCTCGCCCCCTTGTCCTGTGGGAACGCAAAGGTGTTTGCTATCAGGCCATTTAACACATTTACAGCTCCTCTTTAGCAACACCGTCGATAGAAACAAGCTCCGACTCAAAGACTGAACCCCAATTAGCACAAAATTACCTGCAGTATGTTGCCTCGACAAGACTTACTCAGAACGCTGTTGGGTGGAATAGGGCCAGCACCCCGAGAACCATAAGCCCATTCGGGCTGGATGGTGAGCTTCCTCTTCTCACCAGGGCACATGTCAAGTAAACCCTGGTCCCAGCCCTTTATGACTTGACCCTGGCCAACAGTGAAGGTCAAGGGCTCGCCACGACCGTATGAAGCGTCGAATTCGGTTCCGTCGGTGAGAGTACCGCGGTAATGGACGTTAATCTTGTCGCCGGCCTTGGTCTTGCGAGAGCACTTGGCGGGTGTAAGGACTTCAGTCTTGAGGTGCTGTAGACACTGTCAGTATACTGTCCTCAACATTCATGTGCTTGTACCAGAGTTGCGTGCCTCATTGTTGATGATGTCGGCGATGGCGGCTGTGGCCAGTGCAAGGAGTAGTGTAACCTTCATGTTGGTGGGCTGAAGATAAACAGATTTCTTTTTTTCGACTTGAAAACAGTGTACGAAGCAAGGCGACGTTGCAATGGCTGCAGGAGAGATGGCGGTGGCCCGTGTGGGGAAAGCATGCCAAGCAGCCATGTGGCCCTTGGGTAGCTAAATGTTGGACCCCGCATATCTAGCTCCGTTTCTTCATCCGCTATTTGATTAACACCAACCAGCCTAATTGCAATCCATGTCAGCAACTGGCGATGCGGAACACATCATCTGCAGGAACTGCTAGAGATTGTAGTCACGGTCGACAGATATTATATGTAGTCGAGGATGTTTGCGAGAAGTAGATTTGATTCGTTAAACAAAGCAATCGAAAAGGACAAAAGAAACAGTATTGTTCATGTATCTGGTTTCTAATGAGGCCTTGAGTTTCCGACGGAGACATTATCTTAAGAGTCTTAACGTTAGGCCAACAGAAACGAATACTCCTGTCCAGAAGAATCAGAGCAAATTGGATACTATGCTCTGCCAATTGAAAAATAAATAAGAAAAACACACACAAGAAAGTAAGCCCCCCCTTTGCGAGACATTCAGACTTCGCCCAAGTAGCTCGTCCAGCGTAGCACTGATG
Source organism: Curvularia verruculosa (assembly GCA_036172615.1). Taxonomy (NCBI): domain Eukaryota; kingdom Fungi; phylum Ascomycota; class Dothideomycetes; order Pleosporales; family Pleosporaceae; genus Curvularia; species Curvularia verruculosa. Next base: position 91,789 of record JAWDHC010000072.1, on the reverse strand, counting down.
GCAACTATATCAGTAGTACATGCCCTTTTTCAATCCGATCAAGCCCTGCTCTCTCCCCTTGCTCTCCACAATCTTTAACCCAAAATTCCGTAACTCTCCGTCCTCCAAAAACTCCCCTCCAACAAAAGAGGTCGCAGCTTCCGCCTCTGTCCTTTGCTCGTTGGTCATGAGGGTGCAATTGAAACTTCCAAACTGCGGTAGACCTGTCGCAATCCCTGGGAAACGCATAGACATGATGGGACTTCCCTTGCAGTCGGCTCGGGAATACAACGTGCAAAGTGTGCCTTCGTCCGGTCCGAGCGATGTGATGCCATTAGGACTGCCCTGAATATGACAGTCTGGGTTAGGCTGCGTCCAGCTACATTCTCCCGAAAAATTGGGTTTTGTGCATGTGTAGTATGCACCCGGGAGGCCACGACGAGTGAGACGCGATGTCGAAAACGCCGAGATTGTGTGGATTGTGGATAGAAGGGTAATTAACGTAACGGCGGTAGCGTACATGTCGGGGTCTTGTTGAACGACGGCAAAGACGATTAGGAATTATTTCTGGGGATGTTCTTCCTGGACCGGCTTGCTGCGGGAAGTGCTTATACGCAACTACGCTGCTTTGGAGACAATGTATGCGTGTTTCAGATGTACTTATGGCACGTGAAGGGGTCCGCAGAGCCGTGTGTCGACTGATCCTTTGTGTGAGCCAAATTCGGGGAAGCAAAGTCTTTGTGCAATGTTGCACACAAAGATGATTCGGATCCTGATAGGTGCATGTGTCTTTGAGTAAATGCGCGGTGCGTGCATCTAGCACAATAACCAAATACAGTTTTTTTGTCGCCAACATTCGACGCTGGAAAGGGCGAGTACAGATGCGATGGTCAGCTTCATGGCGAAGTTTTCGCCACAGTGGCTCAACAAGCCATGCGAAAATCGGGGAAATGCACGGAAAGTTGAAAATGAGAGAACGGCCAAACGGTTAGAGATTGGAGACGAACGAGGGTAATATGTGCTTTAATGAACCGGGTGCGTTCCGCTGAGATGGAGCAACCAGGGTTGGGGTTGATTGCGTGAAACGTAGATCCGGCGGGGCTAACGACGGATGCGACCAAAAGGGTCGCAGTCCTCGCACGCCTGCTTCCCGAATCATGGTGCCCTCACATTATGTCTCGGTTGCGTAGCGGCGGACAAGCAGCTTGTGCTGTCATTGTGCTGCTGCCAAGCTATTGTCACAAATGAGAGTTGGCCGTTGGCCTGACAGGTATGACATGGATCAGATGATATGATCGTCAGGAACAACACTGACGAACGTTTGCAGTAAAATGCAACTGGTGCTGCTGAGTCGCCCCTTGAGTGTTAGTAATATTGTGTCCTGGCTTGAGCTTTCACCTTAGATGGCCCAGACACTTCAAACTTTTTTCGCTGGGGCATAATACTTGTGAGCTTTTAGTGATATAATCACAGTACAAAACTAGAGGTGTTCGGTTCATGACTTCCAGGGAATTGCTTTTAGTTACCGGAATCAACAGCCAGTCTTTGAGCTTCGACTGGTGCCAAGAAACTAAAAGGCAGGGAGCCTCATGCTTATCTACTTACTTCTTCAACCCAAGGGCTGCCATACTGGCACTGTCTTAACAAAGTATTTTACAAGTCGCAACTTGCTGGCTATACGGTAGACCACGCCCAGGCGTCTATTGGGCCTAAACTGGCGTTTCCCTGTAGGCTTCAGGCAACGGTACGCGTGGCAGCGGTGCAGTACTGCACACTCTGCTAAGTTTGCTGCTGTTTATGGCCCTTGGGAAACAACCATGGTTGGATCGCATGGCTGAAAACAGGATTCAAGGCTATGTCTTGAGACACGAGCATAAGTCATGCTCAGAGGCGTTGAGCTAGCCATGTGTCATGCGATATAGACTGGCAACGCAATTTCCATGGAAATGGCCTCGAATCACGATAATGGATGGATTCGCCAGTGGGGGGAAGACGGGGCGGAGCAAGATGATTGTGACAGTTGTTCTGCCGGGCGGGTTGCGCGCTCCGAAGCGCCAAAACGCAATACGTTTTGCTTGGCCAAGCTGGGAAGAATGGAGATGAATCAAAGCCGACGATCATACAGGTTTCGCAATCCGACTGTTACCAAAGACAAGATGGCATGTACGTGAAGTGATGGCGTTCTTGGTCATAAGCAGAAAAACGGTTGAGCACGAGAAGGCCGTACGTACAAGAAGGGTCATGGTCGACAATCCGGCGCAACATCGGCTATTGGCGGGGTTGGAGGGAAACAAAAGTGCGGCGCCTCGTGTCTCTTCTCCCCCACGCCAACCCCGTCGCAGGATGCCCACATGTTGACTGTCCCGAGACGCCTGAGCTGCGTGCGCTCCCTTTCTGTTGTCCGTTTTCACCACAGAGCTACTGTTATGGAGAAGCGCGACTACGCGGTAGGCCCGCCGTGCCCGCCGGGCGTCGATGAGCTGACGGGCGCAGGCTGCCGTCGCAGCGTTGAATACGCTGCAGTCCAACTTCTCCATCGTCGATGCAATACGCAAGTCTGGCCGGGGCATGAACAAGCAGGCGATACCTGAAATGATCGAGTGGTGTCGCAAAGCTGGTTATGAGGTGTGCGGGCTCCCACTGACCCCACCACAGACAATGATTGACTTGATTCCCAGCCCTCTGAGTTCGACAGACTGAGACCTGTGCACATTGCCGGGACCAAGGGCAAAGGCTCCACGAGCGCTTTCATCTCGTCCATCCTCTCGCAATACGCTGCCACTGGCGCATCCCAGACGCAGCCGCCCTCAAAGATTGGGCTTTACACATCGCCGCACTTGCGCTTCGTTCGCGAGCGCATTCAGATCGACAATGAGCCAATATCCGAGGAAAAATTTGCCCAGTACTTCTTCGAGGTATGGGATAAGCTCGAGGCCGCTGCAAAGGCCGAGAAGACACCAGCCGACGTTCCGACTAAACCAGTCTACTTTCGCTATCTGACGCTCATGGCGCTACATGCATACTTGAAGGAAGGTGTAGATTCGGCTGTCATAGAATGTGGGATTGGCGGCGAGTTTGATAGCACAAACATTCTGACCAAACCCACCGTTACAGCCGTCACAAGCCTGGGCATAGACCACACGGCCATGCTTGGTTCCACACTGCCCGAAATTGCATGGCACAAAGCTGGCATTTTCAAAGAGGGCAGCGTCGCCATGACTGCGCGCCAAAAGGACGAGGCCATGACGGTGCTCCAAGCACGAGCGGCCGAAAAGGGCTCAAAACTGCATGTCATCGATGTGCACCCAGCATTGGCGAATGACGAGATCAAGCTTGGACTGGGTGCCGCGTTCCAGAAGATCAACGCATCGGTAGCCATTGCGGCGGCAGCAGCTCACCTGCGTGCACTGGGCCACTCATCCATACCAGATCCGACGGCTGTCTCGCATATTGAGCTGCCTACTGAGTTTGTTCGTGGTCTCGAGCAGGTGCGCTGGGCGGGTCGTTGTGAAATACGACGCGAGGCCAATGTGGCATGGCATATCGACGGAGGGCATACCATGGAGAGCATCGAGGTGACTGGTCAGTGGTTTGCAGAACAAGTCAGATTTGCTGCCTCGGCAGCCGCGGTGGAGTCAAAAGCTCCTCGTGTCCTCATCTTCAACCAGCAAACTCGAGATGCAAGTGCCCTGGCAAAGACGCTGTATGCGACTCTGCAGAGTGGCATGACGGCGGGCTCGTCCGCACCCTTTAGTCATGTCATTTTCACCACCAACCAGACATTCAGTGAGGGCTACAAGGCCGATCTCGTCGCCATTAATACGAATCAGCAAGACATTGACACACTTGCAGTGCAGAAGGCGCTCGCGATGACGTGGTCAGAGATTGACGCCACAGCAAAAGTGCATGTGGTGCGAACAATCCAGGAAGCGATTGCCACGGCGAGGAGCGTGGCGTGCAACTATGCAGCAAGTTCAGGCGCCGACGTAGAGGTCATGGTATTGGTGACTGGGAGCTTGCATCTGGTCGGGGGTGCGCTTGAAGTGTTGGAAACGGAGACAGCACGGTGAGTGGTGCTTGATACCCATAGACGAGAAAAAAAAAATAGAGACGCGCTTCAGCATGCGCTTAAATAGTGTGTAAGCTCTCCAGTTAGCAGACTTAATTTGTTGCAATAATGGATGCTTTGGTATGATCAATGTTCATGTCTGTTCTATTCTGATGGGTCTCACGTGACAATTGCTGCTTGAGGTGAGGTAAGTAGGTGCTCGTTTTCTCTTGGTACTCATGGCCTTCGGGAAACATCGGACTCGATCCTTTCCACATGGCCCACCAACCGGCCACTCATCATCAGCAGCATCATGATCGTTATCGTCATCGTCATCCCCATCATCCATCATCCGTCCATCAAACCGAAGCCGTGCCACCCGATGGAAAATGTAGGCGATGTCGAGACGGGCTCAAAGGCCATGGCAGCCTCGACAGTTGCTAATGTTGGGTTAGTCAATAGCAAACTCGACGCCGCACGTCGTTTTTCAAGGACAATGGATACCCCAATTCACCCGGCTGTGGCTTTTGGCATGTGGCGCCGGCGCAGGCGCTGGCGTCGGCAGACAACCTCTGGGGTTGGCTCGTCTTGGCGGCTGGGGTCGTGTGTCGTGGTTGGAGCATGACGATGCGCAACAGCCGCTAGCCGTCAATCCGCTGCCTCTCCCGTGCGCATATAGCCCGACTGATTTCCCCCATTGTCGACGTACGTAGTACATATATATACACGACTCTTCGTCACCCCTGCGAATCCTCCTGGCATTCTTCCATCTTGACCTTGTTCGGCTTGTCCCTTGTTTTCTTGACCGCTGGGATTTTTTTTCTCTTGCGCTATCCAACTCACACACTATCCAAGGGACAGAGCGAGCCCGCGTACCTTTTTCCTTTGCAACCATGAATTGCCCTTCGAGGACTGATGATGAAATCCTCTGGCACCCAGGATGGAACCAGAATCCACCGCGTTTCGCAGCTGATCTCACAACATGTGCTGACCTGAACGGTATCGCCAACGCAAGAGAGCTGGGCGAAGCAGATCAGCTGTGCACCGCGCGAAATTTACGAGTTTGCCAAGCCGACCATGTCAACGGTCGAGAGATAGACAAGGGCAGCGTAGTCGCTATGGGCGAGGGTGTCAAAGGGTCCGAAAAAGGTATCTTCCCTAACCTGCGTGCATGGCTGTGTGTACCAGAATATCGTGCTGACAAGTTGCTTCTTTTCGCTGTTGCTGCAGGACCTTGCACCCGAACAACCTCAACCACCCATGTGGCCAAGCCTCAAGCTTGCCTCACCGACACTCTCGTCGGTTGGGTCAAATGGCTAGCCTCGGTATTATGCACTTCGATTTTGATCTCTTATGCCAGTGGCAACCTATCTACGCCTAGTTCTTTTGTGTCTCTAGGTATGTTGCAGTCAAATCGACACAGATCAGGTGTTCTCAAATTAACTTCATACAGAACCCTCATCCCAACGACTGCCGAGACGAAGTACTTGTGGCAATGGCAGGGCTCATCCAGAATACGATCTTGCCCTCCATGTCGGCGGTCTCTTCATCATTCTCTTCGTGTCTGGAACAGGCTGTGCTTTCCCCATGCTCGTGCTCAAATTTCCACGTCTGCGCATCCCGCCATCCTTTCTCTTTGGCGCCAAGCATTTTGGCACTGGTGTTCTTGTCGCAACTGCATTTGTTCATTTGCTTCCCACGGCCTTCAATTCGTTGGGTGACCCTTGTTTGTCGAGTTTCTGGACCACGGACTACCAGGCCATGCCTGGTGCCATCATGCTTGCCAGCGTTTTCTTCGTCACGTTGATTGAGATGACCTTTTCCCCTGCTCGACACGTCTGCGGCGGGAATGAGGGCGTGGATGCTGTCTCACGCCAGCCCAAGACCCCCAAGACAGAGGCTGAAGAGCAGCCTGCTTCGCCACAACCAGAACTCGAGCGTACCTACTCCAATTCGAGCATGCGCGTCCGTGATCTCGGCGTCTTGAAGGGCAGGGTCGGTAGCATTAGCAGGACGCTTTCACGATATCGCGAGGATGGACAGAAGTTGGATGCTATTGAATTAGCCGCTGGTTTGGAAGCCGATAATGGATCTCCTGTTGCAGACAACACGGCCGAGAGCGACGACGGTGCTGCCCAATCCGACCATGAAAGCGGCGAGCACAAACACATTTTGTCGCCTGAGCAGATTCACAAGAAAGCCATTATGCAGGTCTTTCTTCTCGAAATGGGTATCTTATTTCACAGCATCTTCATCGGCATGTCACTTGCTGTGTCGGTTGGCAACGACTTTACCGTTTTGCTCATTGCAATTGTATTCCATCGTGCGTCTTGGAACCACCGAATTGTGTACATAAATATCTCCCTGCTAACTGATACACAGAAACATTTGAGGGTCTTGCGCTCGGCGTACGCATTGCAGATGTCGAATGGAAGCCCAAAGCCATCCAGCCGTGGCTAATGGCCCTGGCCTATGGTTGCACGTAAGTCTATCTCTCTGTCACCCCCTTCTTCTCGATATATATATATATATGTGTGTGTGTGTTTATGTCACTCTTATACTTGGGCTCGTGCTTACATACACCACAGCACACCAGGCGGTATGGCAATTGGCATTGCGACGCACAGGTTCTACTCACCCGACTCGGAGGTTGGTCTCCTTGTTGTTGGCATCATGAACGCCATTTCAGCCGGATTTCTCGTCTACGCGTCGCTAGTTGAGCTCATGTCTGAAGATTTTCTCAGTGATGAAAGTTGGAAGGTGCTGAGGGGCAGGCGTAGGGTTTATGCCTGCTTGTTGGTGCTTTTGGGTGCTTTCTTGATGAGTTTGGTGGGTGCTTGGGCTTAGGTATTGAGTGTGATTTCATGGATGGTTGAGAGGTACCGAAAGCTTGCAGGATTTTAGTAGAAATGGCAAGAGATGGCGTCAGAATGTTCCACAGTAACTACATGCAAAGCTTCCCCTCAATGGTCGATCTCAGTCTTTGTTGTTTCATTCATATTTGCAAAGTATATTCCTTATTTTTGTTTATCAGATGTATTCCTCATTATAGCCCAGAGACACACTCGGCCAATATTTGACACACAGGAAACTTCATCTCACCGTGACCATATTCATACACAACATCTGATCCAGCCGCCATAGAACTATATTTCTTTCGCATCACTAACCGTCCCTTTGTACATGCCGACCATCTGACCACTCCTTCATCTACTGTCATCAATGGATTGTCCTGCGGCGCCACCAGAGGCACCATCCGCAATGCTGACGAAGGCAGATTGGGAAGAGTAGACTCCAACGATGTAAAGGTACAAGGGGCTTTCCACACTTCTCTTGTCAAGGCCCGGAATCCTAGTAGCCTATTTTCGTTTGCGAGAAACACATCGAGGCCGAGTTTACACGACGCCATGGCATTCTCCACTGCAAACTTGTGGTTGAGATGAAGGCCGAGTTGAACACACCCTTGTTTGCGTTTGACGTCGGGATCCATGAGCTGAGTCAACGTTTTGGCCATGTCCAATGGTACATGCCCTGCTATCCTCTTATTGTTCTTGCTCTCGAGCACCCCATCTACGGGATCCCATAGAACCTGGATGTTGTACTTTGGCACTTTCTTCAACCAAGGATGCAGTTTGCCTAGCTTGCGCAGATGTGCCTCCATCTTCTTGTCCCAATGTGCCTGGGTAAATGTGTGAATGCGGCCTTTAAAGTGCACGCTGACTTGTAATTCCAAGGCATTGTTGAGTAACCAGGATTGGTACTCGCGGGCTTCCAGGAATTGATCTCGGGGCAAAGCGAGCAGGCCGGTTGAACCATGATGGACGGGGCAGATTTGCACTGTGGTGTGCTTGCATGTAAATGTCTTGAGTTGCAGAGGGAGTTGCAAATTTAAGAGCCGCGAGTTGGAACAAGGAGTGGAGAGGTAGGTATATATTTCGTTTCGGAGCTCTGGAGGAAGGTCGGGAAACAAGAAATTTGGTGCGGAATTCATGTTTATGTATCGTTCCTGTGCCGTGGAAAAACAAGACGATTATTCAAGTCCGATTACCTGTCCGGGGTGATCCAGTCGCTCTCAGCACCAATGGTTTGGAGACTTTCTCCGTCCGAAGTTGCAAGATCCTACTCTTTCAGAAAAGATGCACCAAGCCTTTGTGACAATAACAGTTGGTGATGGCCAAATCACGTGGCGGAGTTGCCTGTTGCCCAGGGTGAAAACAGCAAGCCGAGAGGCTTACAAGATGTCAGTGACATTCTCGTTATGCTTAGAGAACCTCAAGTACCTCTCAAGAGATGATGGCGAAACTTTCGAATGGGGTTTCAAAAATTTCTTGTTGAGCAATTTTTCCGGAGTGGTTCCCTCCGGCAGCGGTTCGGCACCTTGCGCTTTTAGGAAGCGGCGACGATGGTGGAGCTCGACTTTACGCGCGGTTGACGAGCGCAGGGGTCGATGTTATCATGTAGTCTGCAGTGGTGAGAATGCTGACAGAGAACCATGGGAAAGACGTGTGTGCTGTCTTGGTTGTGCTAGGTTTTGAGGACAAACGGCGCCAATGAAGAGTCGCTCACATTGATATTGTCCCATAGAGACTCTGCAAATTGAAAATAGAGAAGTTGCATCGTTATTGTGGTCCAAAAGCGTTTGCTCATGCAGAATGCATTGTGATCGGGATTAGGCGACAGGTTTAGTCGACCAACTGTGTATGGCTTATTGCGCAAACAATCAAACAATTAAATTTACATATTGTCGGCCGAGGTTAAGGTACAAGTGAATTTAGGTTGAAGACGAGAACAGAAGCAAAGGCATTTACTCAGATGCGATGCGCTAATAAATATGGCTGTACATTGTTTGACTCATCGGACACCAAATGTCTGCGAATGGTGTGGTCAGGGACGACTGCGCCTAGTAAGTACGAAGTACTAGAGAGGGGGAAACATGGTCTGTGCACCAACGTAGAGATGGCGTTCTTCAACGTCTCAAGGTTTCTCAAATCTGACGACAAATGCCGTGAATCACAGTCGACGATGGACATTTTGAACTGACTACATAGAGCATCTGGAAATACGTGAAGCGCCTGCAACACCGTGCCAATCAACGCCGACCCTCCCTACTTTTGCTGTCATGTAGATATGCATATGCCTAGAGTGCCTCCGCAGCAGCCTTGGCCTTCTCAACCCTCGCGCGCTTCCTGCGCAGATTCTCGGACTCATTATCACGCTTGTTCTCGCCGTATTCGATACGCTTCAGCAGCTTGCGCTTCTTGTTGGACAACATCATCTTTTGCCTCTCACGTTCTTCGTCTTGTTCACGCCTCTTCTTCTCTGCCTTCTTGCGGATGGCAGCGTTCTGCTCCTTCTTGGTTGGTTTTTTTACCTCGACCTTCTTGCCCAGCGCCTCAGCCTCCAGCTCGCGTTGATGCTGAAGACGGGCAGCCTCGCCTTCGGAAATGTCCGACTCGGCGTCAGAGTCAGAACCATCAGAGTCACCACCAGCACCACCAGCGTCATCTGAGTCATCGTCATCATCATCGCTGCTATCGTCTTCGGAATCGGCCACGTCCATGCCCTCTCCAATTTCAACAGACCCTTCGCGGTCGACAATCGCGTCCATGTTCTCGTCGCCGTCTGAGTCGACAGCCGCCTCTTCGTCAGCTTCATCTTCGAATGCTTCGGCCTCTCCCTCAGGCTGTTGAGCTGCGAGGGGCAGGTTGGGATCATACTCGCCCTTCTTGGGCTTGACCCATGGGCTCAGATGTGGGGGTAGGTCGGCCCCTGGGCGTAATGGTCAGGACGCAACAGCTTGCTTTGGTTGATGCAATCCCACACCCATTGTGGCTGGACGTAGGTGCGACCAGGCATCATGGAATAGGGCCAGTGAGCCTTGGGCGCAGCAGCGTCGCCATTCTTCGGCTCTTGTACACCAGGAGCGGGCGCTCCGTTCGACAACGGCGGTCGGTCGACAATTTGATGTGTGATGTTGGGATCGGACTCGTTTGTGGTGAAGGCGCCGTCGCCTAACGTTCCATCCCAGCCAACACGTTTACAGCCAAAAGCCTTAAGGATGAACTCGAGCGGTGCTCTTGGTGTTTCTCGTGAGAGATAGAAGGTAAAAGGAGCGAAAAGCGAAGCAACTTCAGCACTGCTTGCTTGGGGTTGGGGTAGAACATCAGCGTCGGGAGCAGTCGGCTCGAACTTGTCAATCTCGTCGTTGGCGTCATCTTCGTTGTCTTCACTGCGCTTAGTCAGAGCAGTCGATTCCTGCGAGTCTTCATCGTCCGGCATGGCGGCAATCTTGTCGGCGATCGCTTGTGCCTGTGGGTTGATCTCAGCCGGCTCGGCATGTCCATTGGTGGAGCCATTTGTCGCATTAACCTTGCCTTGGAGCTGAAAGGCAGAGAGTTCGCCGCCTTGCTCGTCACTCTTGGCATTGAATTTGGGAGGGTAGACAAGGCCAACGGAAGTGTACAGGCGGTAATTGACGAAGCCCAGGAGAGTAGTGTAGAACTCAACGAATGTGCCCATGATCCTGAAGTCAATATCACCACCAGTTCGCTGCACGAACCTGTAGGGGACAAGCCACAAAATGTCCTGGCCCTGGATGGTGGCCTGGTAGTAGATGCCCTTAATGGAGAGGAACGACTTGCGCAGCGAGTGCGAGGTGATGACATAGTGCTCGAATTCACGAGTGAGGCGCTGGCAGAGAGCAATGGTCTTTGCGGGAATGTGCTCGCTCGAGGGCAGATTGGCGAAAAGGAAGAGCATGGAGAGGGCATCGTCGAGATCGCGCAGAGCGTCAACAAAGGTTGGGTAGCGCTCCTTTATGATGTGGTCGAGCTTGACCTTGGGCATGAGGTTCTTCTCGAGGCGCGAAGCATCGCCGGCCTCACCGCGACCGAGGGCGCGACCAATCTTCTTTGCGACGGCCTTGTGCTCGCGGAACTTTGCGAGCAGCGGCTCATGCAGCAGGTATTGAATGTCTTTTGTGTAGTAGAAGGTGGTGGCGGCCGTGGAGCCCTTGGCCACCTTCTTCTTGTTGCGCGGCTCGCGAGGGTAGATGCCCTTGAAGATACATAGGCGGCGGAAGTCTGGAAGAGAGATCTGAAGCTTCTTGACGGCGCGCGTGCGGGTGATGTAGTTCTTGGCCGCACCGGAGGTGCCTGTAGGGACATGTCAGAGATTGTGTCGTTGAAACTAATTGAAATATGTGAGCAAATACCAACCTTTCTTCTTGCTGCGACCTGCCATGGTGACGTCTGGGGTGGAAGTGGTCGCGATGGAAGTCGGTGCCAGACGAGCAACTTTTGAGCGGGCGCAAAAAAGTTCGAGATGCCGCCAGCTAGCGTGCAGGGATTATCCCAGTCTGCGAGCAAGGGTTTCGGCGTTAGCGGCGACCAGGGCGGCCGCCATGGACGTCCCATCTTGCCAGAACACCAAGACAGCCGAGAGGACGAGAGAGAAACAAGAGCACGCCATGGCCATTGACAGACAGCAGAAGCTGCTCCTCTTTGGAGCCGCTGCAGCTATCCGTCTGCTGCTCTTCACTCTCTTCCCCGCCCTGCCTGACCTCCTCGCCGGCCGCGTCGAAGTGTCGACTCCCGTTACGAGCTTCAAGAGGCGTACGTCCTACCATCCCACACCCACTATACACATGCACACGGCTGACACGACACAGTTCAAGAAGGTGTTTTCCTCTATACTCACAATGTTTCGCCCTACGATGGCGGCGTCTTCCACCAGGCGCCCATCCTGCTACCGCTCTTCGCTCTGCTGCCAAATCCCGCTTCAGCCCCTCTTGCGACCAATATCTTGTTCACCTTCGTCGACCTCCTGAGCGCAAGCGCCCTTGCCCAGGTGGCAGACACAGGTTTCGCCTCAGTAACGCGACTCTTTGCTTCCCCGCGAAAAGGCCTGCGATGGAGCAGTGCGGCCATTGCTGCTGGGTACACCCGGTGCTGTCCTTTGATCGACCATATGCTGACGTAGCGACCAGCTTCTTATTCAATCCCTTTACCGTTGCAACGTGCATTGCCCGCTCGACCTCGTCCCTGACCAACCTCTTCATTCTTACAGCCATGGCAAAGGCTTCCCGCGGGGCTAGTTTCACCTTTATCTTGGCCACGGCGTTTGCCTCATATTTTGCCATGCACCCCATCCTGCTGTTCCCACCTCTCCTGGTTCTGCTGTACGATGCAAAAGCCCTCAGGTCCAAGTCTTCCCCAAATGTCCTGGCATTTGTTCTTGTACACACACTTGGTCTCGCGGTCGCGATTGGCGCCTTGCTATTTGGCTCCGTCTTCCTGACTGGCTCATGGGACTTCCTCGCTGCCACCTACGGCGTCCGTCTTTTGTTGCCTGATCTGACGCCCAATGTCGGTCTCTGGTGGTATTTCTTCATTGAGATGTTTGACTCCTTCCGCGAATTTTTCCTTGGCGTTTTCTGGCTTCATGCCGCCTCGTATATGCCCGGCTTGACCATCCGCCTCCACAAACAACCTTTGTTTGTTGCTTGCGCCTTAACCGGTGTCTTTGCCATCTTCACTCCGTACCCTAGCATAGCCGATGCTGCCTTGTATTTGTCCCTGGTTCCTATGTTCCGACATCTATTTCCTCGTGAGTGCCCCACATGTTCCTCCTCGTGCAACCCGTATGCTGACTACACGCCAGTTATGCGCTATACATTCTTGGCATCGGCAAGCATCCTCTATACCTCCTTCTTAGGTCCTGCTTTCTACCATTTGTGGGTATATGCAGGCTCGGGTAATGCTAACTTCTTTTACGCCATCACGCTGGTCTGGAGTTTGGGTCTTTCCATCATCTTAGGTGATTCCATGTATGCGGCTTTGAGGGATGAGCTAGACGTAGAGAGACCGGAGCTTCAAGGAAAGGAGGTTCGCCGGGTTTAAAGGCACACGATTATGCCATGTTAAGCAAAATGTACATAAACCAAATAGCAACGAGCATACTATTGTTCCGCACAAGCTCACTCATCCTCTCTAGTTCCTGCCACCAAACCCCTTCACTGACTTCGTTTAACTTTTCATGTGTTTCCAAAACATTCATGGTAGAGTGACTTACTCCTCATTGAAACTGTACTACGCGCTCTCACTATCACCATTAATGACGCTCAGGTCAGCTTCACTGCTCATTTTGTCAGCTTTTGCCCCTTAGCGTAGCATGACTTAAAGACCGTATTCGATCTTTCTTCCCTTCGCCTTTACAACTCACTCCACAACTCCACAGCTTGTTCAATCCACGTATTACTGCAGTTCAATACAACCCATCAAGTACAAGAACAACATTGTGCACCATGGCACCTAGCCAGAGTATCACTTTCACACCACGCGAGACGGAAGTCCTTGCCTTGGCCTGGCAATGCATGGAGACTCACCCCAAAGTCTGCACCCTTCTATATTTTGATCTCATCTCTGTCACCCCAAACAACTAACCACAATGCAGATCGATGTCAACAAGCTCGCCGCTCTTACGGGCTACACTCCAGGCAGCGCAGGTGTCACGTTCAACAAGATCAAGCAGAAGATTAGAGCACTCGCCAACTCCGTCTCTGGCGAAGCCTCTGTTCCCAATACGCCTAAAGGGAACAGCAAAGCTGCCACGCCGACCAGTACAGCTCGCAAGCGCAAGAACAACGCTTCTGTTGGCGCGATGCCGAGTACGCCGAGCAAAAAATCCAAGAAGGCGGCACAGGTCGAGATCCAAGGTCCTGATGACAAGCAACCTTCCCCTAGCGTGACTCCTGTCAAGGAAGAGGAGGGTAAAGATGATTCTTTGGGAATGGAGAACGATTTTGTCTTTCCTTGACCGCATGGTTATTCTTCTGGCACAAGCGAGATGTGAGGTGTTGGTTCTCGCAAGGACGCATGGGGATGAGAGAAACGGAGCGAGTGTCTGCAGAAGAGGAGGATATTCACATGGGATCTTCAAGCCTTTTGCATTGCCTCCATCCAACAGGGCATGAAGACACCGGATGCCGTCAGGTACATTGAAGTATGGCTTCACGAACATATTGTAGTTTCAGCAGTGAGTTTGATTCGTTCCACGAGATAAACAATAAAAGTCTTTGTGTCATGCAGACAAAAACGCACATCAGCGCTATTTTTGTATTTCGCTTGACTACCAAAAAGCTACAAAGTATAGAAACCGCTCAATCGCTAGAAATACTAACGACACCATACACCTCAATCCCCATGCACTTTGACTCTACATTGCGATCCAGTTTGATCATACACACAACATCTCCTTGCTCAAAGCACAGATATAGCTTCCAGTAGCACATCCATCGCCCGCTCCCCCAACCCCTCTAGACCCTCTCGAAGGGCCCATGAGACATCACTTTGCAAGCCTAACGGTAGATATACCCCACCCTCATCCTTACTCACTTCCATTCGCTCTCCCAGTCTGCTCGTGTGCTCCCATGCCTTGGCCGCCTTCTCCGCATCTTCGATAACCTTGTTCGGGATACCACACATGGCAGCACAGTGCATACCAAAGCTACCCTCTGCAACACCTTCTTCAAGCTTGTAAAGAAAAGTAATCGATTTGGAAGCATCATCGACGTGAATACGCATACGCTTGTTCTGGACTTCTGGGTGGAATTCAAATTCTTTGGCAAGCGAGCGGTAATGCGTAGCAAAGAAACCGACGCAGCCCACCCTTGTCGCAATATCATGAAGGACAGCTTGTGCAACCGCAACTCCATCGTACGATGAAGTGCCACGACCAAGTTCGTCCAATATGACTAGTGAGCGAGACGTGGCTTCCGACAGAATCTTCTGTGTTTCAGAGAGTTCCACGAAAAAGGTAGACTGTGCAGCAAAAATGTTGTCATTGGCACCGAGACGAGACATGATGCGGTCCACAGGTGTAAGTTTTGCTGAAATACAAGGCAGATAGCACCCTACTTGTGCCATAATGACTGCTATGCACGTCATGCGTAGAATGGTCGATTTACCGGCAGCGTTTGCACCCGTCAGCAAACTGATGTTGGAGCTGTCACCGCCCAGTTTGATATCGTTGGGAATGAAATCATCGACAGTGTTGAGCATGCAGGGGTGACGAAGCTCCTCAAACTCTACGACGGTACGCTCACCCGTTACAAACACGGGACGGCAACTAGGTTCTCCCAGTGAGGCAGACGCCTTTGCAAGACTGATGAGGCAGTCGAGCTGGGCGATAATCTTGACAGCCGCCAGCCAGATCTTGTAGTCCTCATCAAAGCGCTGGCAGAAACGAGTAGCAACCTCGCGAGTAATCTGACCATGAGTTTCTTGCGCTTCTTGCAATGCCCGCACCAGCTTCCGCAACTCGGGAGTGTAGTAGCGAGTGACCTTGGCTGTGGCCGACATTTGATCCCAGTTGTTAGGCACCTTCACCTTCTTCGGCACCTCCAGTTGATAAATTTCTTTTCCGAGATGGTTATAGATGATTGCACTTGAGCCGAGGTCTTTGCGGACCTTCTTGAGCAATGTGTCAAGATTAGCCTCGCAACTATCAATTTCTGCCTGGCTGTTGTCGTAGTCCTCCTCAACACCGGTTTCGGGAATCAAAACACCGTCTTTTCTGGCAGCGTCACGGTCAAAGGCAGACTTCCACTTGTCGAGACACGCTGCGAGATCCGGCATCGACGAGATGAGCTGACCGATGACACCTTGTCCATCACTGAACTGCTTGAGCAAACTGATGGTGTACTCTATCTGCTCGAAGCCTTCCAGGACTTTAAGAAAATCTTGTGCCCTACACCGTCCTGCATGAACTCGCGAAATGAGACGCTCAAGATCCGGCAGCTTGCTTAATGAGCCGCTGAAGTTTTCAGTGATGGACGAGTTCTTATTCAATGCATCTACTGCATCCAGACGGTCGTTGATTTTTTGCGCGTCTGCCAGTGGATGACAAACCCATTGCCGGAGTAGTCGTTTGCCAAAGGGCGTGATGCAGCGGTTCAGCATAGCGAACAGTGTGCCTTCGGTCGCTCCATCAAAGGTATTGGCGAAGATTTCAAGGTTGATCAGACTCTGGCCATCGAGCACCAGGCTAGTAGCTTTGCGGATAGGGTCGTACCATTGGAAATTGCCAAGTGTGACAAGGTCACGCTCAATCATCAACGTGCGCAGATACTGAAGAAGAGCGCCGAATGCAGACATGACAAGCTCTTTCTCGCGAGCTTCGCGTAGCACTGGGGGCCAGGTCTCGAGGCTGTCCTCTGATGATGGCTCGAAGTAGTTGTTGACTTCGAGCTCTCGGATAGTAATATCAGCTGGCCAGAACTCCTTGTCCAACTTTAGCCAGTTCCAGATGGTGGTTGGGCTGGTGTTGTTCTTCAGAATACGCAATGCTTTTGCAGAAACACTCGACTTCTCTAGAAGCAACTCGCCGGGCCTCATTTGTGCAATGAGGGTTTCGAATTTAGTCATATCCACGTCGTCGGTAAACTCACAGAGCTGGAATTGTGCAGTCGCAGTATCAACAAACGCGACTCCGAAAGCAGGCAAGTTGTCTCGATCGATCTCTTTGATGGCCATGCAATAGGTCGACATCTCGCTTTGAAGCATCCCGGCGTCAACAAGGGTACCCGACGTTAAAACAGTAGCTAGTTCTCGGCGAATGACTTCTTTGCCTTTCTTCTCGGCTTTTTTGGGAGTCTTGCCCTTGTCATCGCGCTCACGCATCTCTTTGCCCAGTGCCGATTCCATCTGGTCAACCCTGGCAACCTTGTAACCGGCTGCCACGAACTGTGTTGCCCACATGTCAAGCGAGGCCTCTGGTACACCTACCATCCTCATGTTGACACGATCAGTCAGCTTGAGGTCGAACAGCTGATGTCCGATTGACGCGTCCTTCTCATAAAGCTCGTAGAATTTTCCTTTTTTGAAGAAAACGACAGTGTCCCACCATTTGCTCTTAATCTCCCAGTACTGCTTTTCAAAAGGCGAAAACGCATTCCAAGCAGCCGGTGGAATGTACAAGGTACGAGGATCGTAGTCAGGATGTTCGGGTGGATGGCGGTCAGCATCTTGGATATTGGCTAGCCATGGGTATCTTGCTTCGGGCTCAGAAGCGGAGGGCTTGGCTTTGGCTCGTATGCTCATCTCTTTCTTCAGAGAAGGGGCTATGTTCCGTGGCTTGAACACTGCCGGGTTCTCGGGATCATATTTCCATTGCTGTGCCGTCGACGTGCTGGACATAACAATGTCGCATTCATCTTCGTTGTCCTTGTCGTTGAGAATGGGCGGTGATGATGCCGGCGAAGTTTTGGCGCGTGGCTTTGTGGATGTTGGACGTTTGCGCTTCTTGGAGATGACTTCCTCATCGGAATCGTCGGGCACAATAAAGTCATCGATGTCGTCTTCTTCATCCTCTAGCATTGCTCTCTGGGTAGCAGCATCTAAGCCAAACTCGTCGTCAGAATCGTCATCGACGACTACCCGCTGGCGCTTCGTCGCCCGACCCCTTGCGTTGTTTGCGATGGGACCCAACACATCGTCATCTTCATCGTCAGACTCGGCGTAATTGACAGGTTTCCTGGCCTTGTTGGATATGTTAGGATAATGTGTATCGAGTATACAAAGACTTGTCTAGCATACCTTGCGTGTTGGGCTGCTGGGAGTGACGTCGGCAACTTCTGGAAAGACAAGTCAATTCATAAGCCTAGCTATCCGACCGACAATGACGAACCGTTTTCTTTGTTCCGGCCTACCGTGAGCTCTCGTTCCTGCTTGATAGGACTTGAGTAATCGGGGGCATCGCTGCTAGGAATCGGTGTGATGGCTGTGGGTGGATTGGTGAAATCTTTGTTGGCAATTTTTGAAGTTGGTGTCTTTTGGACTGGAGTGACATCAGATGGCGCAGGGCTTGGTGAGTTGGTGGACTTCTTTTGAAAGAAGCCGAGAATGGACTTCTGGCCCTTCCCTGACTGCGAGGCGGACGCGGGCTTCTTCTTCTGTGATGGGCGAGGCGTAGACATTTCATTTCCTTCAACACCGCGAGCCATTGTGCTGGTGGTATAGCGAACGATGGACGTGGCAATGGCACTTATAATGCTAATGGCAACGAGGGAACGACATACACGCTTACGACTCGAGTTGAGAGCGAGGGGACGCGTCGACGCGTCGCGCCAATCCTCATCAGGCCGTTGATTGGCTTGGCAACTTCTACCACACCTCTACTTTCTGGAGCCGTGTCTTCATAGCGCCGTCTACACACCACAAGCAAACAGAGCATGGAATTGCAATCTTGAGAATGTGTGTTTGAATTATCGTAGGATGTGAAAAGCAGTCTATCCGTTATGCTCGCTCCTGTCCCGCTCTTGAGGTCATCAATCCAGTCGTATTTGCAAGCATCCATCTACTTGTGTGGACAGAAACAAGATTGAAGTATGAAATAGGGTAGGTAGCAACATGGCCAATATACGGCGCCGCCGAGTATACTGTCCGTCAACGATGACTTGCCATCTTTTTCCCTATGCGAACGGTGAGGTCGTGAACTTGAGCCAGATGACGAGCCAGTCTACGATTCCAAGCTGCCAGACTCTGCACTTGGCCCGCTTCGATAGCTTGAATCAGATGCCGACTCGTAGCGTGAGGAGCTGTGCTGATATTGGCCACGCTGGCGGTCGTTGCGATGGCCAGCATTGTCAGAATGATGGCCGTCCAGCGCCGGCACATACGCTGGAGACGGTTCTGGAGGCCATGTGAAGGACGGCATCGACAGACTCTGGGACAGTGCTTGACCCGCAAAGTCCTGTTCCTCGGTCCCATCAGTTGCATAGCGGCCTGTAGGTAGGTCAGGTCATGTGTCAGAGGAAGGGTACTGGGTGACTCACCAGTATGTACACTGTCGTTACGGATTGGGCTTTTCTCCACACTATCGATGTGGTATGTTTTGAGGCCATCACTGTCTACACCTACGCTTGCAGTTGAGTAGTTCAATGCTTTCATCAACTTGTAGAAGCCTGCTGCTAGCGAGGCGCCCAGCAAAGGCCCAATCCAGTAGATCCAGTGGTGACCCGGCCATACACCTGTGATAACAGCAGGCCCAAAAGAACGAGCAGGATTCAAGGACCCTCCGGTGAAGTACACGCCGGCAAGTTCCGCGATGAATAGCGCAAGCCCAATGACTAAGGGAGCGAGAAAGGTTGCCCTGTGCTTCTCTGCTGCCAGCATGAATATGGTTAAAAGAAGCATAAAAGTGAGGAACATTTCGATGAACAAGCCCCTGACGACCGAAGTCTCACGACTCAGCACCGTGTTGACAGCCAATGGTCCAGGGAAGAGCCCAGAAACAACAGCAGCCGCGATGATGGCACCAAGCAGCTGTGCAACTGTAAGCAGCACGGCCTTGATCAAGCCAACTGTCCCGACAAGGGCCAAGGCCATTGTAACCTAAGCCATGTCAGTAATGTCTCCCAGGTCCGACCAAGGAGTTGGAACTTGCAGCAGGATTGAACAAGCCCCCACTGATGCGAAAGAAGACCCAGACATTTATTGCCAGGGAAAAGGCAAAGGCTAGGGAAATATACAGCAAGGAAGCGATATCCATGTGTCGGGGGCCATCAAGGTTTCGCAGATTATTTGCCACCTGAGTGCCAGCAAAGGCAAAGAACAAGAAGAGAAGCGTTCCAATCAACTCTCCCAAGAAGGCGATCAGGAGATGGCGAACGTTGTCAGAAAGTCTTCTCAAACCACGGAGACGTGGCTCGGTCGAGAGAGTCGGATCCGATGAGTATCCTGCCGTCCTGCCGGGCATGATGATGGATACGTCTGATTTATGCTAGCACGGATATTTGGAACAGAGAGAACAGTAGGAGTGGGCAAAGGCGGTGACCTGGAGCTCGTAGCCAAGTATGAGAGGTCTGGTGATGGCAAAACTAAGAGATAGGGGCTGCAGAACAGGTAGCAGATGATTGTGGGCGTGGTCTGAAGAAGATGTGAAGGAATAAGAAGTGGAGCTGGGAATAAAGACGAGAAAGGAAATGGACGATATGGCGGCACGGCGAGAGAGAAGGCAGGCGGCTGTGATGAGCCTGCAGTTAGTATGAGATTTGAGAACAGTGCTTGCCATACAGGGCTCCGTGTCGATAATCCGATGCCATTGAAAGGAAGACACGGCATGAGACGGAGAAAGTCCAACCATGGGCCACGTTTGGGCGGCCGTTACAAGCAGTATTTTACATGGTGAGGCTCGTGGGTTGTGCTGAAGGTGGTGACAGCAATCATTCCGGGTACTGTAGATGAGAGCTGGGAGTAAGCATGGTGCAGATGAGGGCAGATACTGTGCAGCATAATGTCAGGCTCAGTCCATATGTCTTATCTTCTCATGATTTGGCGTGTGGCTTGTCAGTATGTATGGTGTTTTCACATGGGATGGAGATGAGTGGCATGTGCATGTGCATGTGGGGATGCTTGGCGTTGATCGATCCCCGCGACGGACCCCAGAGCCCATGGCAACATCATCTTGGGCTCCCACTAATCGCGTTCCGTTCCACTAAATGCTTTACTTCCTTGTTCCGATCCACTATCAACTCCTCACTTCCATTTTCTTTCGCTCAGTCTTGTCGCGCCTTGTTTGCTTGCTTGCTTGCTTGCCCAGTGCTTTCGTCCCCGCCACTGCCGGCTCCGCGTCATCCATCGTTGCACGTCCTTGACCTCTTGACCTTTTGACCTCTTGACCCTCCTCTCAACTTGTGCCGCGTGACAGTCAACCGACATCACACCACGCTCGACTGGCTTACCTCAGCTCATGAATCTCCTCTACTAGCCTTCCAGCGCCTTCTGCTGCTGCACTGCTTTCTTTTCCAAATCCGCCTCCTTCCGCCGTCAACTGCAAGCATGCGACCACTCCGCCTGTTGCTGTGGCTCTCTTCGAGTCTAATAGCCTTCACACTATTCTTGTACATGGTCATGACACTCTCCACAGACGGCGAACAGGGAAACTTATCCACAGCCTCAAATCACGGCGGTTTCAAGGCCTTGTTCTCGTTTACCTCGCCGGGCTCGCTGTTTCCGCCTTCGGCCATCATCAGCCTTACCGACGATAACTCGACCTTCTTCCTCGCTCGTCCTGCAGCTTTCGGTCCTCTGTTGCCCAAAGAAGGTCTGAGCGGTGCGCTATGGGTCGGCAGTGGCTTTGGCGATGATACTATAGGTGATGGGGGCGAGTTGGGCTGCAGCGACGTGCCTGGTTGGCACGACGATGGTGACGAATTCATGGGCATTTCACAGTCGGCCGGAATTAACAAGCACAACCCCAACGGCGCTGTTCTGGGCAACTATCCCACTCCAAAAGAAGGGATTTTTAATCATGGTCAACACATCTCCGATGACGTCGTTGTAGACGATGGTACAGATGATTATCTGCAGCCCCGCGGCTCCAAAGCGCGTGCGCAATCAGCAGGTCCCCACGCGGATATTCAGTCACTCCAGGAGAGCGCAGAGATTACAGGCAAAATTGTGCTCCTCAAACGGGGCGGCTGTGGTTTCCTCGCAAAAGTGCAATGGGCGCAGTCGCGCGGTGGAAAAGCCGTCATTGTGGGCGATGATGTCCGTGGCGGCGCATTGGTAAGAATGTACGCCAAAGGAGACACCTCGAACATTACCATTCCGTCTCTCTTCACCTCACATACAACTGCTCATCTCTTGTCTTCTCTCATGCCAAACGAAAGTGTTCTCAAGGGGGTTGTGCAAGACTCTTCTGGAAGTTCCGCAAAAAATACAAAGGCTGCAACTCGCGACAAGGACCATAACCAGGGGTCTAGCCAAGGGATAACTGACGCTTCTCAATCCAGCTGGTGGCACTCTCTATTGGCATTGTTTGAACTTGGGTCTGCTAAGAACCCACTAAAACCTAGTGCCACAATGCTGCCAGGCAGTGGCGGTCTTGCATGGGCAGAGATGAAGGGTCCGAACAACAAAAAGCCTGCCGAGGCTGAAACTGCAGTCCCCTCATCATTGCAGGGAGAAATTGTAGACGGTCTCACTGTTGGCGAACAAGATTGGCGAAAGCCTGATCTTCTGCTTCATACATCTACGAGTGAAGCTCCGAACGCAGTGAGCCCAGCACCCGCACCAGCCCTTTTAGGTGGAAGCAAGTCTCCCACAGGCGGCCAGGACAGTAACAAACCAGGACAGCACAAAGGGCTTTGGGTTACTCTTACACCAACCAATGTCTCGAGCAGTCCTTTTTTCGACACGCTTCTTGTGCTTGTAGTTAGCCCGTTGGTCACTCTGACTGTTGTATACGTCTTACTGCTTCTTCGATCCCGCATACGACGCCGCCGCTGGAGGGCGCCCAAATCCGTCGTTGAGCGACTTCCAGTCAGAACCTATCAGACCATTAGCGATTCTTCTTCCGCTTCTGTTGCGACACTACCAGCAGATTCGCCCACCACACCTCTACTCCAGCCTTTGCCTTCTCGCTCCAGGTCCCTCGACTCTCGATCGCGTGCTTCATCAGAATCCGATATCCCAGGCGCTTCGACGTCCATCCAGCATAGTCCCCGTGATCGAGAACAAGAAAAACGCGAATCAGGGCTGGCAGCTTGGAGAAGGCGCTACGGCGGACGTCAAAGGGAATGTGTCGTCTGTCTGGAAGAATATGTCGATGGTGTTAGCCAAGTCATGAGCTTACCGTGTGGTCATGAATTTCACGCGGATTGCATGTAAGTCCTCCCAAGCTTTTCGTCCAGAGAGTGATTCTGACACGTGTAGCACTCCTTGGCTTGTCACCCGCCGGAGAACATGTCCTATTTGCAAAGGCGACGTTGTACGCTCGTTAAATTGGCGCCATGACCAACTGCAGTCAGCTTCACCAACACGCTCACCAGAACATGGAACAGACGCCGAGGATGCACAAGCCCAAGCAGCTGAGAATCCCGATGTGTCGCCTTCAGCTTCGCGACCTGTCCCTACGTCTAGGTCCTCACAAAATAACTCCCACCCAGCTGACGACGTAGAGGCCGGTTGGCCAAGAGATGACTCACACCGAAGTCCCGTCTCTTCATTGAGAGAACTGGCTTCATCTGTTTCCACGGTAGTATGGCGTGGATTTGATGCGGTTCGAAGCAGTACCGGTTTCCAGCGAGCACCGCCTGAAGACGTTGATCGCAATCGGTAGTGTTGTTGTTAGGTGTTGTGTCCAGACATGAGGACTTTTGGTTGCTTTTGAGATAGATACCCTTGGGGAGCACATTGGCGTTTGCTTTGGATCTGGATATTACTCCGGACCTTGAGCCTTCTTTTACGAACGAGTCACAGCAAGCAGAGCTCAGCATAGCATAGGTGAACGTGGGAGTTTTATTTGGAAACTCTACTCATCTTCTTGCCTCAGGTTTTTCCTCTGCTTCTAAAAACTCCCAATAGACAGTGTCAGTGTCACCATGCTCCGATTAGCGTTGGTTCATCACTCGTGCTGTCCATCTTACCGTGGCTCTACATGGAGAGGAGAGTTCAGACTTGGCGGGTGATGTGAATTCCAACATGGTCCCAGTCTCATGCGGTGCACCAACGTTGACGACAGTGAACGATTGTGTCAGTGTCAGGACACTAGGCTACTGGATTTTTTCTTTGCCGCTTGTATCCGCTCACACCATTTTGTCATGTATGTTGTACAACATGCCTATTACTGGATTGCTCCAAGGAATTTGACACAGCAAAACCTAAAAAGGTTCACCACCCCACCCAATTCGTCACCACGTGCGAAAAAGGCATCAGCCCATTTGATGATGACGACACCACATCAGGCCATGGTACCGTGTTGAAGAAAAAAATCGACTTGCATCCTTGTGTCCCCCATAACTATTCAACCAGGGTTCGTGTTCTCCCCTGGAAGTAGCTCTGTCTTTAGCGCAGGATGCCTTGCTGCCAAACCGAGGATGAATTAGGATGGGCAAGGGTGAAACTGTAAGTACGGACTAGGGGGGCTGGACGCGAACAGGTATGTCGCTTAAATGATCAGCGCCCCGCAATGGGAACCAACCTGAGGTCACTCCCCTTACCCGTATACCCGCGAACAAATCTTACCTACATGGGTAAGTCGACTAACGAAGGATCGCATCACCTTTGTCGTCCAGCACCCTTTGTCGATGAATCATAGTGCTGAGGCCAAGCAAAACCCACTGGCAAGCCAACCCCGTTCATGACCTGAGGAGAGGCTATTGGATGTCTCGTGTTACTTTGGTGACGACACGTTCGAGATCATCTGCAAGAAAATATTGAGATGCAAGCAAATAACGTTCAGCCACACGAAGCGGTCCGCCAAGATGAATGAATAAATAGATGGGACGTCATCTTCGTTAAGTCATAGTGTTTGAGGGCTTGGGGAAGGCTCAGCTGAGTTGACACAGACCAACCGGGACTATTGCGGTCGACTTGGCAAGTGAGGTGAGACGGCTGGTTCAGTGTTTGTTTAGTGAAGGGTCAGAGTGACAGTGGTGCTATGCAAATTAATTTGTTTATAAATATGGCCTCTAGAGCCACACCTTGACTGTCTTGTAACTTTCTTCTTCGAATATCTTCACTCTTCTATTATCTCACTAGTAGAGACATATTCATACATGTTACATCATGAAGCTATTCTTGACCCTCCTGCCATTCATCGGCAGCGCTCTCGCCTTGTCGATTCACAAAGCAAAGGCCGATGGCTTCACGCCTTGCACCTGCCAATCAGTAGCATGCGTTCAATCGTGGCCTGAATCGTGCTACTGTGCCAACGCCGCAAAGAAAGCATGCTACGATAAGTGCGGTGGAAGTGTCCCAGACTACAAAACATGTCCTCCACGGGACATAGCAGTGCGCGCAACGGAGTCCCAACCAAAGCCGAAACCAAAACCAGAACCAAAACCAAAACCAAAACCACAATCTACAACACCACCATCTACCTGTGAATGTGAACAAACATTTTGCATTCAATCATGGCCCGAATCATGCCACTGTCAGAACGACGCAAAGAAAGCCTGCTTCGAAAAGTGTGGAGGCGAAGTACCCACCTACCAGACCTGCCCGAATGTGTCACCGCCGCCATCAGCACCGGTGGCTGTCAGAGCAGGACCCGTTGCCAAGTGCAAGTGCACTGAGATCAATTGCACTAAGGTGTGGCCCGCGGGGTGCTATTGCGCAAACTATGCAAAGCAGCTTTGCTATGAGGAATGCGGTGGCGAAAGACCTACAATCGATGTAAGATGTCCCATTTCCTTGTTGCTGTTATCGTCCTTTTGTTGTTTTCAAATCATACGATCAATCCTCTCTATACAAAGTAGCGGGAAAGGCATGAATAGGAAAATTGGGTAATGAGAATATACAGATCTGTCACGAACCTTCGAGCCCCCGGATAATGGCAGGAACACAAGGCCTCGCCGCTCGCAAAGCAGCCAAACACAGGAACCAAGTCTGCGGCGGCAACAGTGGCTATGGCTCGCCCTCCCCAGCATGTCCCTCTGGCCAACGCTGCATCCGGGATCCATTCAAACCAGATTCCTGTGGCCCTGCTTGCGGCGAAGCTGGTATTTGCGTCGAGAACAAGATGTGTGGTGGGTTTGCGGGATTTGCGTGCGAGAAAAAGGGTCAGATTTGTGTGGATAATCCGACTGATGATTGCGATCCCAAGAAGGGCGGGACTGACTGTGGTGGAGTGTGTGTTTGGCCGCAGTGAGGTAAGTTTAGAATAGAGACATTTGTGTTCTGACAAGATCAAAAAAATCACTTTTATGTATGTAGGATGGGATGACTTTTGGTTCTGGCTTGGGGAAAGACCGTCTGCTTGTATAATGAGGTATTACCAGGAAAAGTCCCTGACTGTCTATTAATAATCGTCCCGAGCGTGATCTCGCGCGCTCCGAATACTTTCACATGTTTGCAAATCTTGAACAAACTTGGGTTGGTGCCTGTCTTGCCGTCACATCGAATTCAGCACACATCAAGATGACAGTCAGTTTTCAGCACATATTCTGATGATACTGTAGGGCCATTATAATACAGTTGTGATCATGAAAAGAGTCCAGCCCCGGATAGCATGGACATGCTGTCCAACGGGTAAGTCGCTGGAATCCACCCTTGAACTCCAGCTTCAGCCAGGAATAGGCTCAATGAAGCAAATGCTAAGAAAGCCACGGTCGATTGTAGCCCGTGGACGTGCCCAGATGACCTTCCCTGATATCTTTAAATGGCAAAAAAAGATCCGTTCCCTCATGATTTGAATATCCTCCCACTTAAGACCGGGCATTCCAGATAGACCGAGGCCATTGCGAACGCCTCCAGAAAAAAAAAAGAATAATGATGCCGAGGTATCGAGCCACCCAAACGCCTGAAACACCGCCCATGCTCGTGAGGAAATGTCAAGAAATTTGATCGTTACCATGCAGATGCCGCTAAAATCGAGAACAGAAAGCAAGGAGATGGACTGAATGTGCCGCAGCCAGTAGGAGACGTTAGCAATAACGAGCTGTGATGGCGACACAGACACGTCAACCTGTAGACGAGTGAACAGAAATGAATCCTGTCCAGCAGGTCGAGTCTGGAGGAGCTGCTGCGAGATTGGAGAACAGTCCTATAATACAGGATGAGCAAAGAAAAGCCGCGAGCAGATGGAAGCATTCAGCGAATGACACCCCAGCTGTCCATACTGCTTAAACCTCCACTGCGCTCCTTCTTCTTGAAAGCATTCCAGAAGCGAAGCGTTTCGTCACCAGCGCCCGTGACAATGACTTGGCCATCTGGGCTCATGGCCAAGTAGAGTACACGGTAGGTGTGACCGGTCAACGAAACCACCTGCTGCATACTGGGATATTTCCAAACAATGATTTGGTTTTGGCTGTATCCATGGGTTGACACGATTTCGTTGCTGTTTTTGGACCATGCGAGGTTGCAAACTTGGCTACCAGTATCCAAACTGTTGATGAGATTTGCTGGTGCTGTAGGTGAAAGAGGAATGTTGGTTGTACCTGCTGCTGATGCGGCAGCAGACGCAGATGCAAGAGCTGATGCCGACGGTCCATTGGAAGATATGAGGGTATTCCAGAATTTGATGGTCCTGTCTGCCGTACCACCCCCGCTAGCCAGGAGGCCACGCTGATGCGGACTCCAAGCAATTGCCTTGACGGCTGCTTGGTGCTCGCTCCACTTGAAGGTTGGCTCGGCATTGAGCTTCTCCCACACCATGAGTTTGTTATCGTTGCCTCCGGAGGCGAGCTGTCCGTCTTCTTGGTTCCACTTCAACCCACAAACTTCTTGCTTGTGGCCGACCAGCTTGCGAAGCCATTGCTCTGGCTGCCGGACATCTCGGTGGTAAATTGTGCGATCCCGTGATCCAGATGTAAGAATGTGTTCGTTCCATGCAAGGGCACCAACACGAGCGGTATGGCCTGTCATAGTACGAAGGCGACGCTGCGTCTGTGCGTCCCATATCTGTACCTGTCCGCGATTTGTGCCGACAGCAATATGTGAGCCCTTTGTTGTATCAGCATCACAGCATAGCTTATACATTCGACATGAGACTCACTCGTTGTATCCAGTTGACACTGGTGACAGAATCATCTGCCAGCTCACACAGTTTAGTAACGCGACCACTACTCGAATTCCACATGTATACACAGGATCCCAGTCCAACTCCGAGCGTGTTCTGGCTGCCCCAGTCGACTAAATTCAGGTAGAAATCGTCTGCCAGATCGGGCGCATCCAGGACCTTGTATGGGACTTTTGAAACGGCACGAGCTTGGCGCTGAGGGCTAAGCAGCATGCGTTGACTGCTGTATTTGATGGGAGACAGGCTGTAGAGATCTGAGCGAGCATTGAGGTTGAGTATGCCATGCCGGCTCGAAGGGGTTCGTGAGGGAGTTGGCTGGCCTGAGTAGGAGAAGAGGTTCTTGTGTGGGGTAGATGGAGTGCCCGAGGGTGGAGGGAGCGAGGCGGTGGTCCTCGCTGGAGGGGTATTTGAGCGTCCTGCAGTCCTCATGTTGGCGCTGTCGGTGGGGGAGAGACTCTGAGGTAGGGCCTGAGGCACTGAGCCCTCAAACATTTCCTGACGGAGTACAGCGGAATATGTGCGGTTGGCTTCTTCGGCTGTATCAAAGTTAGTCCCATATCCATACAAGTCTTTTGGTTGCGCTTACTCTTCTGGAAATGCAGCTCATTGTGGGGGGTCCGCCTGGCCTTGGATGGGGTTGCCGGTGATGCGTCATCGTGAAGCAGGTTGAAGCTTGCTTGGAGATCTTGGCCTGCGCGGTTTGGGATGAATCTGAGAGCAATGTCAGTGAGTTTTGTGTGTAAAAGCGGGCCACTTGGCAGCCTCACCTGTCGCCATAGATGCGCGGGCGCTTTCGGCTTGGGCTTGCTGTCGGTGTGCGCTCTCTGACACGGCCAGCCTGCTCAATGTGACCAAGCGCTCTTGATAAGGCGGCGGCATCTATGGGTTCCGAGTTGCGACTGAGCTTCTTGGTTGGGAAGGACTGGCTGCGCTTGTGGGAGGCCGTGGGCGGCGTCTTGGACTCGGGCGGAGAAATAAGCGCCGGAGTTGCAATGTCGTCCTGGGCGTGTATGTTGGCTGTCGCGGTGTCGTCTGGGTCTTCTCGTGCCATTGTGAGGGGTGCGCGGAGCTGGGATGGCTATTGTTGATGGTTGTTGTTGATGTATGTAACGAAGTCGTCGCGGGGTGGATCAGGCACGACAAAGGCGACGGGCCTACGCCCGAGTGCTCGTGAGGATGAAGAAGGATGGCGATGGAGCCGAAGTAAAGGCGGCAAGGGTGAAGTGAGTGCGGCGGTGATGGGGGTTGTGTTGTTGTTGCGGTGGATGGGACCCCCTTGGCGGGCAGCGGGCGTCTTTGGGCGACAACAAGGCGTCTTTGTGCAGACGAGGACAAAGGATAGAGATGACGTTATGGAGTATCAGTGCGCATCGGAAGAATATGGCGGATGGTGGTGTTGTGGCCGGCGCGCAACGGGTGGGGTGTCTGCGGTGACCTTGTTGTGGTTGCGGGTCGGGGCTTTGGATGCTAGGGCTGGGGGAGCAACGAGCAACGAGCAACGAGCGGCGGCGGCAGCGGCGGCGGTAGCGAGCGGGAATCGATTGGGATGGGCTGGGAAGCTAAGAGATGAACCGACGCAGGGCAATTCGAGTCTTTTGCGTGGTGTTGAGGCGAAGGAGAAGGCAGCAGAAGCAGCAGCAGTTGCAGGCGCAGGCGCACCCGGCACGCGCCTTCCCTTTGGCATAGGCCGTCACGTCGTGCCTGCCCTGTTTGGCCTGTCGCTGTTTTGATGTTCGCTGCCCACGCGCGTTGACCCGCCTCAGCCAATCATCGCCGCCCGGTCCCAATCGGGCTAGCGCTGCGGCCGCGTTCCGCCCGCCTCTCGACAACCCCACACGCCGCCCGGTCGTCTGCGGTGCTGCCAGACGCTGTGGTCCAATGCGTCCTGTGCCTCCGCCAAAGCTGCGAATCACACGACTGCACTTCGCTTCCTCTGCCCACTCTGCTGTTGTATCGCGACTCTTCCTCAGGCTGCTGCCCATCCATCGAACCATGAGTTCAAAGCCCTCCCTCGAAGCCGCAAACGACTTCCTTTCCTTTGTCAATGCCTCGCCCACTCGTACGCTGCACCACCTCTGTATTTCACATGACGTCGATAGGCTAACCGCGCACAGCATTCCACGCTGTCAAGTCGGCAAAGGAACGCCTAGAGAAGGCCGGCTTCAAGCAAATCAAGGCAAGTCTGCAAACGTCCTGTTCTTTGGTCTTCTACATGTGCAGCTACTAACCACAGACCCTAGGAACGAGACTCGTGGGCACCCACCCTCCAGCCCGGAGGCAAATACTACCTCACCCGCAACACCTCGTCCATCGTCGCCTTTGCCATCGGCCACAAATGGAAGCCAGGAAACCCTATTGCCATGATTGGCGCCCATACTGACTCCCCCTGCCTGCGCATCAAGCCCGTGTCCAAGCGCCAGAGCGACGGCTTCCTCCAAGTAGCCTGTGAGACGTATGGCGGTGGCCTCTGGCATACCTGGTTCGACCGCGACCTTAGCATCGCCGGCCGGGCCATGGTCAGGACCAAAGACGGAAACATTGAGCAGCGCCTCGTCAAGGTGGACCGCCCCATTTTGCGGATACCCACACTAGCCATTCATCTGGATCGCCAGGAGAACTTCCAGTTCAACAAGGAGACACAGCTCTTCCCAATCGCTGGTCTTGTTGCAGCCGAGCTCAACCGCCAGGGCAAGACGGAAGAGTCAAAGGACGACGCCAGGGATGCAGACAAGGAGGGTTCGTTGGAGCCGCTCGCCGCCCCAACCACCAGACACCACCCTTATATTGTCGACATTATCGCCGAGGAGGCAGGCGCAGACGCCGCCGACATTGTTGACTTTGAGATGGTCCTGTACGACACGCAGAAATCCGTCATTGGAGGATTGAACAACGAACTCATCTTCTCTCCGCGCCTCGACAATCTTATGATGACGTACTGCAGTGTTGAGGGACTCATCAAGAGCTTGTCCTCTTCCTCGGCATTGGAGAAGGATTCTATTATCCGACTCGTCGCATGCTTTGACCACGAGGAGATTGGCTCGCAGACCGCACAAGGCGCCGACTCCAACCTCTTGCCTGCTGTCATCCGCCGCCTGTCCGTCCTGCCCGGTTCGGAGAGCAACTCTGACAAGTCTTATGACAAGGTCGAGGCCGATACTGCCACCGCCTATGAGCAGACTCTCGCCACGTCCTTCCTCGTATCAGCCGACATGGCTCACTCAGTACACCCCAACTATCCCGCCAAGTACGAGTCCCAGCACCGACCTGAGATGAACAAGGGAACTGTCATCAAGATCAACGCAAATGCCCGGTATGCCACAAACTCACCGGGCATTGTCCTACTCCAGGAGGCAGCGCGTCGCGCGAAGCCTGCTTCTTACTGTCTTTCGTCGGCCAGGGAAGGAGTTCCCCTCCAGCTTTTTGTAGTCCGCAACGACTCTTCGTGCGGCAGCACCATTGGCCCCATGCTGTCAGCAGCCATGGGTGCTCGCACTCTCGATTTGGGTAACCCTCAGCTCAGTATGCACAGCATCCGTGAGACAGGCGGTGCCCATGACGTCGAGCATGCAATCAACCTGTTTGACAGCTTCTTTGAGAATTACGAGGAGTTGGAGAAGAAGATTATTGTAGATTGACTCGATCGATCTAGACTGTGATGAGAAACGGATTCATGCCAAACCATGTAGATGTATACATATGTGGACCAGATAGTTGAAGATAGCAAACAAAATGGGTAATCCATACAGTACGTACCTTTGGTAGCCGTCGGAACTGGGGTTCGGTCCACAAAATGCAGGGTCCACGTCAGCACCCCACCATTGCCATCTTTCACCAAAACGCTTGCTGCCAGATACCGCGGCGTACGTACATACATATTTATATGAACCACGAGCTGTCTCCGAATTAGGACCGTGATGGCCACTCCACAGTTTCTCTCCGGCGACAAGGCCGCTATAGACAGCTTCCTGGACAGATTCGACGTATGTTCGCAAAGTCAACCCCACCCTGGTAACTCAAGCTCACCCGCACCTATAGGTCTTCCTCTTCGACTGCGATGGTACGCGCCTAGCCAACCACGAAATGAAATTACTTACCTGCAGATGGCATTGTTGCACTGCCCGCTACCTTGGGGCGGATTGCTGATTCTGGTAATTGATAGGCGTTCTCTGGTCCGGCGACCACATGTACGACAAGATTCCGGAAACGATCCAGATGCTGAGGAGTAGAGGTACTTTATCTTTTTATTTTTCTCATGCATTTCCGAAACACTGCAACCATCTAACAAGCACTTCAAGGGAAACAACTCGTTTTCGTCACCAATAACAGCACAAAGTCACGTGCAGACTACAAGAAGAAGTTTGACAAACTAGGCATACCTGCAGAGGTGGTACGTATGGTTTGAGTGGCTTCACAACATTGTCCTGCCCTTCAAGCTAAGCATCCGCAGGATGAAGTCTTTGGCTCGTCGTACAGTGCTGCCGTGTACATTGCTCGCATCCTCAAGCTGCCCGCACCCAAAAACAAGGTGTTTGTGCTAGGCGAGTCTGGGGTGGAGCAGGAGCTTGAGGCCGAAGGTGTTCCCTATATTGGTGGTACCGATCCCGCCTACCGCCGCGATATCCGCAATCCAGAGGATTTCGATGCCATTGCCAACGGCACCCTGCTCGACCCAGATGTCGGAATTGTGCTCAGTGGACTAGACTTCCATTCCAACTACCTCAAGACGGCAATCGCCTTCCAATACCTGCAGCGTGGCGCCATTTACCTCGCCACAAACATTGACAGCACGCTACCTATGTCGCATACTCTATTTCCCGGCGCAGGTGCATCCGGTGCTTCCCTTGAGCGAGCAATTGGAAGGGCACCACTGTCGCTTGGCAAGCCGAGCCAGGCCATGATGGACGCCGTAGAGGGCAAATTCAAGTTTGACCGCAGCAGAACCTGCATGGTAGGCGACAGACTCAACACTGACATTCAGTTTGGTATCGATGGCAAGCTGGGAGGCACTCTCGCTGTCCTCACTGGGGTCAGCAAGAAGGAGGACTTTTTGGCAGAAGGCGCCCCCACGGTCCCCATGGCCTACGTCAATGCCTTGGGCGATTTGTTGCTTTGAGTGATTGCTGGGGTTCATCGCCAAGTTTGTGTTACATACATAGACTTTGACACACGCGCACACCAAGGGTAGAGTAGAGTAGATCAGTCAGAACATGAATTTATAGAGTCCGTTAGATATGTAAAAAGGTGCGCACATGCAGTCGTTTCCATCATGTCCTAGTCACTGCTGCATCTTCTAACAATGGACCAAGACACGCAAAAAATAGGGCCGAGTCTGCAACAAAAGTGCACCCAAAAAAACATACGACAGCGGGGATTCGCTAGTGGTCACCCACCTAACTACTAATCCGCCGGTAATTTGCTTATGTAGGGATGATCAGACGGGTATCCCAGTTCTCAAATTCCTATGGCCGTATGTGCGGGTGATGGAAGTCTGAGTGAATCTAATGGCGTTGCATGTCAAAGCCTGGCCGGCCCTAGCCTAACCCTAACCCGAACACCACTCCCCATCACACCTACCACATCATCAGTAGTGCTATAGTCATGTTGCATACCTCGGAAACAGAAAGTTCAGGATTATACTTGCGCGTTCTTATGTCCTGTATCGCTCACATAAATCTGGGTCGCAGGCGAGTGATGAAGAATTCTAGCTCAGCAGTTAGTAACACTACTCTCCAGAGACG
Organism: Curvularia verruculosa; assembly: GCA_036172615.1. Taxonomy (NCBI): domain Eukaryota; kingdom Fungi; phylum Ascomycota; class Dothideomycetes; order Pleosporales; family Pleosporaceae; genus Curvularia; species Curvularia verruculosa. Next base: position 58,501 of record JAWDHC010000072.1, on the reverse strand, counting down.
CGATGCGCGTACACTGGATGCGGTTAGCGCAGCTCGACGCGTTGACGCGACTGCACCCACCACTTTAACTCATCGCGTAACCCAAGTCATCCGCACGAGCAGCACAGCAACAGCAGCACAACATCATGATCCGCCACGACCATTCCCGAATCGATCCTAAGCGTCGTGCGAATCTCGACTACAAGAAACGACAGTTCGCCAAAGCCGAATTCCAGCAGCAAGACTACGAGCACCGGCTCAATTTCTATGTGCTGCCACCCACGGCCGAGATTACGCTTGACGAATTTGAGACATGGGCAATCAACAGATTAAAGGGTATGCGGTTGGGCATAATGCTCTTTGAGAAGCATTCAGTTGCTGACCCGTGACGCTGCAGTCCTCTCCGAACTCGAAGCATGCAGTTTCCGTAACAAGAGCCCTGAAGAAACCGCCGAATACATGAAGAGCATACTAGACAAATACCTACCACTTCATTCCAATTCATCCAGAAGCCAGAAACTACAAGAACAGAGGCGAAAAGACCACTACTCACACTTTATACTACGGCTTGCATTTTCTTCGACAGAAGACCTCCGGCGGCGGTACTCGAGATTGGAAACAATGTTGTTCACTCTGCGGTTCAAAGACGACGATTTACGAGAGCGACAGAATTTTGTAAAGAGTCTAGACCTTCAGTGGGAAGAGGTCAATGAGGACGAGAAGCAGGAGCTGAAGGACGAGTTGCATGCGGCAAGTGGCATCAAGAAGACGGAAGATCAGGATTGGTTCAAAGTCGACTGGGAAAGAGTGCCTGAGCTGGTTGGGCAGAGAAGAGTGTTGTTGAAGAGGGGCATGGCGTATGTCCCTCAGCGAGAGCAGATGAGTTTGGTGGTGGCTGAGTTCACAAAGAAACTCGATGAGGCGCTTGCAGTATGCCATCCACAAAGCGTTTTTTACGACATCCTGCTGACACTTGGAACAGCTCACAGCACGAGCACTGCCTCGCCTCGACGAAGACGACCGCCTCGCACCAATCCTCGCCCACCTTTCACGGTCTTTTACAACGCCAGACGCCGAGTATTCGTCGACAGATGCCAACATTGACGGGCTTTCTGCCATCACTGCCAATAGTATCGATGTGCTATCGCAAAATTTCCCGCTTTGCATGCGTAATCTACACATGACATTGCGCGAAAACTCACATCTCAAGCATTTTGGCCGTCTACAATACACTCTCTTCCTAAAAGGCATAGGCCTGAGCCTAGACGAGTGTCTGGTATTCTGGCGGCGGAGCTTCAAACTGATAACAGACGAGAAGTTCCAAAAAGAATACAAATACAACATTCGCCATGCCTACGGTGACGTTGGTGGCGATGCGAACCGTCGTGGCCGCGGTTACACCCCTTACTCGTGCCAAAAGCTCCTGACAGAACCGCTTCCTGGGCCTGGACAGTCACATGGTTGCCCTTACCGCACATTCACTCCAGACAACCTTGTTACACTTCTCCAACGTGTTGGTGTCAACGACCGCGACACGCTCAAGACAGTCAAAGAAGATGTGGTCAAGCAGAGGTATCATGTGGCGTGCAATCGCGTTTTTGAATGGAGTCATAAGAGGGAAATCAAAAAAGTAAAAGACGAAGGCAGTTGGAGCAACAACGATCTGGATACCATTGTTCATCCAAACACCTACTTCAAGAGGAGCTGGCTATTAAAGCATCTTGGAGAGGGAAACGCAGGTATTGTTAACGGTGAGGACAAGATGGAAGAGTAGTGTACGAGTTGTCAGCCTTATTTTCTTGTACGTTTACGTGATCCGGTACGCTGAAGTGTGAATAGAATCGGCGAATGGGTAATGAGCGGGAAGTAAGATGACGTCATGATCACCGACATCACCTCGAGATTCATGCCTGTGCGATTTCTTTGGTTCATGGCGATGAGCATGAAGATCTAGCCCAAGTTCTATTCAAGTATGTAACTATATCATATTGAGCACTAAATGATGGTTTGAGTTGGCGGCGCAAAACTACAAGCATGCAGGGCCATATGTTGGATATCAGTCTGAGCAGCTCAAAAGGGTATCGAGTGCTTGGAATACCGTACTGAGAAAAATGCTACCCGTAGATGTTGCAAAAGACCGCAGTACGCACAGCTTCATCAGATAATCCACAAGATGTCAGTGTCCGACCGGCCAACGGGCCGAACAATCGGTGTTTGCGCCGTTGGAGAAGCCAGTCAAATGCCGATAACCCCGCCATAACAGGGTCTTCGGAATGTCGGAAGTGTAGCCGGAACCACGAGGGAAAAGGTTGTATCACCGGCTCTACCCCACGGCAATCTTCCTCTCCGCTTTCGCATTGATTCTATGTAGGTATACAGTACAACGAAATCTCCTTGCCACCTTCACCATCCATCATGGCGCCCGATCTCTCACAAAACAAAGCCGTCAAGCTTGTTGCGCACGCTGCAGCAAACAAGTACGCCATTTGCGCAACATGCTGCTACAATGTCGAAGGCATCCTTGCGTCTGTTCGTGCAGCAGAAGCTAAGCGTGCTCCCCTAATCATCCAACTCTTCCCATGGGCTGTACAATACGCCGATGGCATCCTCGTCCATGCCGCTCGCGAAGCAGCCGATAACGCCAGCGTTCCCATTGCGCTGCACATGGACCACGCCCAAACACCGGAGATTGTAAAGAAGGCTGCAGACCTGAAAAACGGCTTCCACGGCATCATGGTGGACATGAGCCATTACGACGACAATCTAGAAAAGACAGCAGAGCTAGTCAAGTACTGCAACGAGCGCGGCATCATTACCGAAGCAGAGCCTGGACGCATTGACGGCGGCGAAGACGGCGTAGGCGATTTGAGCGAGATGGGCCTCGAGGCCATTCTTACTACCCCAGAACAAGCCGAGGAGTTTGTCGCAACGGGCATCAATTGGCTTGCCCCGGCTTTTGGTAACGTCCACGGCAAATACGGCCCCAAGGGACCACAGCTCGACTACGAGCGCCTGAAGCGCGTGCATGCCAAAGTAGGCGACCGGGTCAATCTGGTCCTTCATGGTGCAGGCAAGGAATATTTCCAAGAGAAGCTACTGAAAGAATGCATCGAGTGTGGTGTTGCCAAGATGAACATCAATGACGGGTTCAATGATGACTATATCGAGATTATGAAGGAGCAGGCGGGTAAGACGCCGCTGACGGGACTGATTGAAAAGTCAACAGATGCCATGCAGAAGACCATTGAGCAGTATATTGTTTGGATGGGGGGTGAGGGTATGGCAGATAAAATGTAAACAGGTGACTCGAGCGGACAAAGGAAAAATATATCATATGAATGATTTGTTCCAAGGAGTAAAAGCGGCTTTGTATGTTGTTCGAGTTTGAGATATATTTTATGCCCACCACGTTTGACACGCTGAATGTACGATCTATATTTTCAGCATTTTAATGTGCATCAAACCAAATCTGCGACTGTGTGTACTTTCTGTACCGTGACCAGTATTTTAGGGGCACTGCTATGAAATCAACTTCCTTGTGGCATCATGACATTGTTTTTCAGAGATTCTTACTCTGTCAAAAGGTACTAGCGCAGTGAGGACAACGGTATCACGTAGGTTGCAGTTACATGGTACAGACCGAGACTATGACTCTTCCTCACGCGATTGGAGCATGAAAGAAGTATATAACATGAGAATGGTACGATGTCCTTTTAGGAGACGCGGAACAGTTCTTGACCCAAAAATCAATTCAGATACCACAGCCTATCTACGTGAAGAGTGAATCATGGTATTTGGCCATCCTTGTCACGGGCCGGGCCCAGACAGGAGACTGTTGGGTGCCAGAAGTTATTGTATTGTTTGAGCTATGGAGGTGTGCCGATATGCAGCGTCTACTTACAGTGTTCTTCGCGTGCCCTAGCGTCCACTATTTTTTACAGGGTAGGCAAAGCCTACTTCACAACAATCCTCGTTTTGGAGCCTCCGTAAAGTGATTGGCTGGAGGTAAAGCTTGTTTGTCGCTTGGTGAATAGTCGCTTGGAAATCATGACGGTCAGAATAGTGGAGAAATAACGAGGCTGACTTGAGCTTGCTTTCGAATATCTTAAAGTGCAGCTCCGGCCACTACACCAAAACAACCAAAAAGGTACGATTAATCAGCGTTCTTCTGACACTTTGCATGGAACAGTATATATACCCGTCGGACTGGGCTAGATTCTGACAGAAAAGCGTATACTGTTATGTGCAAGGATTTCAAGTATGATAGTACTGTCTAATGATTCTGTTAGAATAAGCAGAAAACATTATGTAGGGGTCTCTTAGAAAGCTCCCAAGAGGGTTTTTTATGCTTGAGAAGCTATTTGCCTATGCTGTTTTGGGATAGCTGGTTTATCTGACTTGATAGCAGATATGGTATTCACTCGAAGGTCAACAGAGAGCGACCGCCATACCTTCTGTCTCATTGTCCTGTAGAACTGATGATGGATGTGGGGTGATCATTCCTTTAGTTCCTCGAATTTACATCAAGGGACATGAAGAGAGTGTTGGTTTCAAGAAGATTGAAACAGTAGGTCGTAGATAAGAAATAAAGGGTTCAGGAAGCTAGATGGAACTAAAATTATAACCCCAGAACCACAATACTGAAACCAATCTACTTGAGTGATAGACATGTTGTATAAAACACATCCATGTAGATAGCGTCAGTTGAGTGTTGTGTTGGAGGAGGATTGTTCTCAATGAACCTAGAGTATCCTTATCCGAAATGCAAACAGACCACAGAGTTGAATCCATGTGATTTCGTGAAAATCTGGGTTGAATTTTCCCTGGATGTTGACAAAAACAAGCCACTTACTCAGTCAAGTGCTAAGCACTGAGTGGGGCCGATATCGAAACGGACGTGCCCAGCGTCAGCATGCGCATGTAATGATCAGTGGGTAAATTCTCCGTCGATATATTTGGCAATCGTCAGAGGATGTGTTTTGGCAGACATCTCATCTTATCTTACTGACTTAACACTAAGTAATGGCTTCCTGCTACACATCATGTCACATCTTTTTGACAGCTTGTGTACATGACTTCTTTCGCAGCGGATTCATGCATGCGAGACGGTACTTCAAACGGGGCCCGCATGTATTTAGCTAGATCGGTCAATGCCGAGCTGGGAAGTTCCCGGCCCAAAGTGGACCGGCAGCGCCACACGCACGAGTCTGCTATTGCTAACATCTGTGCATTGGCCATTGGAGATATGCATAAGGATTGGCCCTATAATTATAATTCAAATAGCTCATTCGATTTTGCTCTCTGTAGCAGATCACAATAAGTACACGTTGAATACCCTGTTGCTGGGTTATGGAGATTAGACACGGGTCCACGCTTTGATCGCAATGATGTTGGTCCCCCCTGATTCATCTTGAGAAAGTGCCGTTGTTTTGCCGTGAGCTAGTGTTGGCGCCCGCGCACGCCATAGATCAGATCGTGTTTTTGTGGAGGCCTGATACGCTGCTCGTTCAGCACAGTAGCTACGGGAAGTGGTCAATGTTCGAGTCTCCCCACGCTTGATATTGGCACACTGCGATGATTGAACATGAACCAGCCACTATCCAAAACGATGGTGTAGATCAGGACCTGGCCGGAGGACATGACTGTACTGAGGCAAGTACTTATGTTGGGCGATTGGTTTGAGTTGCTCTATATTTTGCGCGCTTGGCAGGGGATAGCCAGATCTAGAGACTTGGTTGGCTAGGGGCAACTCGACAGACACCATAGGAAGCGATATAGTTCCTTCATAGATCATAAACATGGGGAGCAAGCCTCTGGGATGAAGTACGTGGCGTATCCGTTGCGGCGCTGCGAACCGTTTACCAGCGAGCTGGATGGAACGTGGTTGAACGGCCCATCAATGACGCCACGATGCCATGGGACTTTGGTGGCTTGATGGCTACACAAATGGCAATGTAATACAATGCACGTTCTGTCTCTGTTGCGCAAGGTTGCCAACGTAGTGTGCCTTTGTATTGTTTCAAACAAATGGTGGATAACGTGGCACCGTGGTTAGGGCGCGCCACGGTTCTAATCTAGCGTCGGAGGCTTTCGAGTGTTGCAACTAGTGACAAGCTACCAGTGCCTTGCCTGCTGAAGAGACGAACTCGAGTCAAGACAATGTCACAAACTCTTGGGCCAAGCGGGAAGTATGCCGATTGCGTACAGGAATGTCTCTGCTCAACCCCAGAACAGCAAAGCCACGAGGTCGAGTGTCATGTAGAAATGCCTGATCTGAACATGCTCACACCGACTGTTTCCACAAGTGGTAACTGATCCGCGATTATGTCACATGCTGGAAACAGCTTGTTGGAGCTTCGACCAGATATGTAGACGATCATTTCCAGGACATGTCGAGAACACGCGGATTGAGCGATGAGGAACGTTGCGAATGGCCAGGACAATGACACTGACAGACGGACAGGAAGCAGCTGTTTTCAAGGACCAAAGTGGCAAAGTTTATTATGGTTGATCCAGGTGGCTGGATTGGAGCAGACAAAGGAGCCGAACAAAAGTCAGAGAAAGCGGTGCGGTTCGCTGGGTTTAAGGTTTGAGTATAATCTTAACATTTGTTCGTGATTGGAGGTGCACAATCCAAGGATCGCTGCAGGGCTCCGATATAGCCGAGAAAGGATCCAGCGCTGGCGGCTTGGCAAGATACATCGTTCTGAGGCCTAAGGGTCGGACGTGAACGCCAGCCATACTCTATCCATCACCCTCAATGAGTGTAGCGTTTCGGGACAAAGACGGCAATGCATACTTTCAGCTTGCCCCCGCAGTTTCAAATATTCCGATGGCTTCGCCGCAACTTGCCGATCACTGCGTCTACGAATGGAGACGGTCATGCCTGCGCTATCTTCAACACCAACCAACACTGACTAGACGTGGACGCACACCAGTTGCAATGTCCAAGCGGGAGAAGATGCTTACTCAGGGCTATAATCGACATACTTGCCTTACAAGGCACAGACAGCGTAGCCCCAGACGGACGAAACTACTTCCCCTTCCTTCTTGGCACCGTGGTTTATGGCAAGTATCGCGGACTGAGACGGCAAAGTTTGACAGGATGACAAAAGACCGCGTGTGTCTACACGCACATGGCGATATGACTGTGCAACTGCTTCTTCGCGTCGTCTAGTCGGACGCCATGTGGAGATGTTTCCTCAGGCATGTGGATTGGTCGTCCAAGTCGACACTATCGCCCGCGCTCCGGTCAGTGCTCGGTTGGACTCCGTAGCTAACAGTGGATCCAAATGCCATGTGTGAAACCCGATCAGCTAGCCCGCAAGCATATTATCGAGGCCTAGATCCCGGCCTCTTCCACTCTTTCTGATCTCTTTTCCTTCTCCGCAGTCGATCCGGTTCGTATATCGCAGCTCATAGGTACCACTCTCCTTGCGTGCCTTGCATGTACGCCCGAGCAGGTCCTCGATAATCCACAATGCAGCTGCCGCCAGTGTCGGTCTTACTGAGCTGGCCAACCCCCAATTACGAGAATCCCGTCACACGAGGCCCGGCACTCATCATAGTCAACGCCATCTTTATAACACTGACTGTCCTGACCGTGGCAGCGCGGCTCTATACCCGGATTGTAATCAAGAGATGGTTTGGCATTGACGATGTCTTTATCTTGCTGGCTCTGGCAAGTTTCTTTCCTTTTGTCTCTTGCGTTTTGACTAACACCGTAAAGTTGTTCACATTGGGCCTCACTACCGTTGTTCTGTTAGCTAATCAGTCGTATGGATGGGATAGGTAGGTCGAATTCCCGGTCAAGCTGCTGGACAAAACATCTAATTCACCGATTCTAGACATGTCTGGGACATACCTTTTTCCATGCTCGTTCCGACCTCGAAAATCGCCATGACAGCCAAAGTCGTCTTTACAGCAGCAGCAACATTTACACGGCTCTCGTTGCATTGCTTCTACTATCGTCTGGTCTCCGATTCGGGTAAATCGTAAGTTCACTCACTGCGAGGCACCAATTCCAATACTCACGCTCATTTTAGGTGGTTCAAGTGGCTGGTCCACTTCAACGTTTTCTACACGATTGGCATTTTCATATCGTTTACTTTCATCGCTACGTTCATGTGCATTCCGGTTAGTAATTACTGGACTATTGGCGCACCAGCGGACACTTGTATGGACGAAGCGGTCGCGACGCTCATCTGCGGGATCATTAATTGTGTTGCTGATCTGCTAACGACGATAACACCTATTCCCTTGGTGCTGAGTGTAAGCTGCTCTATTCTACCTGTAAAATTTCAAAAGATGCTGACGCATTGAAGCTGCAAATGCCTCTCCGCCAGCGTTTGGCTGTAGCTCTTCTCTTTGGTATGGGTCTTTTGGTGACTGCTGCGGGCGTCGTGCGAACATGGTTCATCTACCGAAGCCTTTTCAACGAATACGACCAAACGTGGTACGCCTATCCACTGTGGATTGCAGCTGCCGTCGAGATTGATCTGGGAGTGGTGAGTACATGCGACCAACATTTGGAAATGCCTCTGACCCTAAAAAAAGATTTGCGCATCGGCTCCTGTTCTCAAACCACTGCTTGCGAAGATACCCTTTAGTCTCTCTTCAGCGCTCACCGGAGGTATATCCTTCAAGCGAACATCTCTCCATACTTCCAAGACGCTCACGCCAGGTCAATCAGCATCATTCATGTCGAAACGCAAATCTACCGCCCCGCAAAGCGTACCGGAACTTATCAACGACAAGGGACACAGCTATGAAATGAAGAACTGGACGGATGGAACAACAGGAGTGGCCGAGGGCGATTTAGAAAGAGGTCGAGCAGCGACCATGCCAGATGACGAGGAACGACCGAAGCGCGGTATATCGCGGCTATTCCACAAGATGTGGCCCAGTCTGTCGGCAGTCAAGAAGGAGCAGAAACTCACAATTACCTTGACGAGCCAAGTTGAGCTGAAGAGCGAACCTGCGACATCACGCCATTCGGACTCCGATCGCTACGGAATTCTGCATGAAAACCACATGCCGTTACCGCCATTACCACCGGTAAGGCCATCACGACATGGGGATTATCGTTGAAGGTTGAGGAGAACGATTCTTTTTTTCTGGCTATATCAGTAGCGAATAGAATAGATAAATGTATATATGTATTAATGACCGAAGACATGTGTCGATGCCAAGGTGCGTATTGTACTTTGGGCACATGTACTGAATACGTGGTGGTGATTTTAGTCAGGTTTATTTTTATATCTTCTTGTAGTAAGCTTGACTTGGTTACTCGAGCGCGGAAGCTGACGGAAACATGGCGGTTCTAATGGACCGAATTCGGTTGTAAGAGTTAAGACGGAAAGCATGTTTTGTTTAAGGAGTTGTGACATGCACGGGAAGGATAGCTAGCAATATTTATGTAGCTACTACACGTGTAGGTAAGTTCGTATCTATGTCTATAGAGAACATGATCTTATACACAAGATGGACGACGCATATCAGTGCCATACAGAAGCCCGCACACGTGCATCCTGTTGAGCAGATCCTCCGCATTGAACGATGCACGAGTGACTTGATCGTGCAGCAATCCCAGATCGATGGCCGGCAGTGTGTATCCGTGGGGGTGGGCACTGCTCCATGTCGGCTAAATATCGGCCATTGCAGACGCAACCAAGCGCGTGTTGGTCTCCATCTGGCACTCTGGCAAGCGACCAAAGGGGGACATACTCCGTATGTATACACGCACATACGTCCATCAGCACATGGTTCCTCGGCGTTCCAGCCACACCGGCTTCTAAGCTAGGCAACGGGCGCAATATCGTTAGCATGACGCTAGATTGCTAGGGGTGCCATGTGGTGTGTCATGGCGTGTCGCTCGTGTCACTATTGGCATCCCGTATTTTGAGTTGAGACGGTGCAAAATAGCACAAACACGTTGCTGAAGTGTAAATACTAATACAGGGCCTTGTGTTGGTTCACGTCTGTTTAGTTCGAAGACACGAGCCGGGCGTGTTGAGTTTGGCCATCGGACTTATGTTATGTATAGTTTGCTGATCTGCCCACAGGCTTTTCTGTGCCGCTCATCTTGTCCATGTGGTAACTGGCTATCCGGCTGTTAGTACCACTGGTGGAATTTGCCACAATGGTACCCTTTACGGCAACATGTACCCTGTGGCTGACCAGGGCTTTTGTCCCGCCTCCCAAATCTAGTATAGACGGATTTGATGTCGCGCTTCATACAGCCTCCAAGGACGACTTGGTTGGCTAGGACAACGCTCCTTCACCAAGTTTCCACATGCCTATTGGAGAACCAGAATACACATCGGGATATCCTATGGCCGATGCACATCACCAAGCTCCGACTGGACCAAGTCTTGTACCTGCCAATCGTGGCTCGGCAAAGCTTATTCTTCCGGCGCTATCATGTCTTCCCCTGCTGTCCCCCGCATCAATACTATCGACGTGCCTGGGAAAACCACGTCGTAACGAGATTGATTTCCTCGTCAAATGTCAGCTTAGTCTAGATTGAAGCTCGGATAGCATCGCTGTTGGAGGGAAAATGCTATTGATGCAGCCTCGATTTGGCTCTTTTCGACACCATCATCGGACGGATATGACAAAGTTAAATGAAGATAATGCGAATAGCAACATGGTAGTCTATATAAATAGCTGTTATACACACGAAAGAGAAAGTTACAAGCGGACTCTTTCTTTTACTTTGATAGCGACCGGTCATGCCTTCACGACCCAGCCTCGTTGCCCTAGGCTTCGCAGCCACTGGTTCTCTGGTTGCTGCCGGGCCTTGTGACATCTACGGCAATGGTGGCACCCCATGCATTGCAGCCCATAGCACTACCCGAGCTTTATACAATTCCTATACCGGGCCTCTCTACCAAGTTCAGCGTGGCTCTGATGGTGCCAAAACTGATATTGCTCCCCTATCAGCTGGTGGTGTTGCCAATGCTGCTGCCCAAGACAGGTTTTGCGCCAACACAACATGCCTTATCACCATCATTTACGATCAATCTGGCAAAGGAAACTCTCTTACCCAGGCGCCTCCAGGTGGTTTTGCTGGCCCAGATGTCAACGGTTACGACAACCTGGCAAGTGCTATCGGTGCGCCGGTTACACTAAACGGGCAGAAGGCATATGGTGTCTTCATCTCTCCAGGCACGGGATACCGAAACAACAGAGTAAGTGGTTCGGCCGTTGGTGATCAGCCAGAGGGCATGTACGCCATTTTTGACGGTACACACTACAATGGCGGTTGCTGCTTTGACTACGGCAACGCAGAGACCAACAGCAAGGATACTGGTAAGCAGTGAACCATGAAACAACATAAGAGACAGTTGACGAACCATCGAAACAGGTAATGGGCACATGGAAGCCATCTACTTTGGCGACAACACAGTTTGGGGCAGTGGAGCCGGCAGTGGCCCCTGGATCATGGCCGACCTAGAAAACGGCCTGTTTTCGGGCGCAAACCCAAAGAACAATCCTGCGGATCCATCCATCTCGCACCGCTTCCTGACCACCATTGTCAAGGGCGAGAAGAACCACTGGGCCATCCGTGGCGGCAACGCTGCCTCTGGGTCCCTCTCTACCTTCTACGACGGTGCACGACCAAACGCAAATGGATACAATCCGATGAGCAAGGAAGGTGCCATCGTCCTTGGTATCGGCGGCGACAATAGCAATGGGGCCCAAGGTACATTTTACGAAGGCGTCATGACATACGGCTATCCCAGCGATGCAACCGAAAATGCCGTGCAAGCCAACATTGTCGCCGCAAAGTACGCCACCACCTCCATGACCAGTGGCCCTGCCTTCACAGTCGGCTCATCTGTCTCCTTCCGTGCCACCACATCCGGCTACACAGACCGGTACCTCGCGCACACGGGTTCGACGGTAAACACGCAGGTTGTATCTTCATCCAGCACTGCGCTGCTTAAGCGCCAAGCCAGCTGGACGGTTCGCACCGGTCTAGCAAACAGCGCTTGTTTCTCGTTCGAATCAAAGGATACTGCTGGTAGCTTTATCCGTCACTACGACTTTGCGCTGCAGCTGAATGCAAACGATGGCTCCAAGGCGTTCAAGGAGGACGCGACCTTCTGTCCACAGGCAGGATTGGCGGGTCAGGGCACCTCCATTATGGCGTGGGCTTACCCAACGAGATGGATCAGGCATTATAACAATGTCGGCTATGTGGCAAGCAACGGAGGTGTCAAGACGTTCGATGCCACTGGCTCATTCAATAACGATGTTACGTGGGTGGTGGGGACTTCTTTGGCTTAAGGATGATTGGCCAGGAAACAAATTACTTTTGATGTAGATATATGTAGATAACTATAGCTATCCGTTTAGTTTTGAAAGGGATATGAAGAACATGATGATTCATCGTATGTGAGGTTTGGTCATGCCCCATTACCATTTGTCGTGCCATGTTGACTGCTAGCTTTTAGAAAGTTTGAAACCAGCCAGTCACTGCGATCAATGTGCCATATATCCTAATTTTCGTTTCTTTTACTTCTAGTCGCACTACGGGCAGTTGAGGGGCGAAACTACATTTCCACTTCTGTTTTTTGTTTTCGGCAAAACTAGTTACAAAAGCACGAGAATTTGTTGGAGAATGTGTCCTCCTCTGCGCCAGCTGCCTGGTTCTTCCATGCCAAAGGGAAAGACCATGGCACTGACGTCAACCATAGCGAAGCCATTCCTCTATGGCAAAGATCTTCATACAGGCCGATAAGGTCAGGCCGGAAAGTTCAATATCACTAACCCTCCCCACATCTCCAGTATCCAAGTCAAATCACGTGTGCATCAAACAGTTTTTCTTGGACTACTCGTACAAGCTACAGTACCGGCTACGAAGAGTACAACGGAGAAAAAAAAAGACCTGATATCGCCTAGTCTATGGAAAAATCTAGGGATACACATCAAAGGGCTCAGGGAAAAAAAATCAAGGAACAACTCTTAGTCAATGAGCAGGCTGTTCAGGCGCGCCTCAGTGGCAATTACATCTAGAGCCTGCTTGACCTCGAGCACTCTCCTGCATTCGCTCAGCCAGTCTTTGCTGAGTACCTTTGCCCATCCTTGCAAACTGTTCATTTCTCGCGCGGCGGCATCGAGATCGCCCTCTTCAAGCAGAACCTCTGTGCGTGCGAGGGTTGCCTCTACATCACCACCAACAGCAAGACCAGACTTCTTAAACAGAACCTTGGACATGGCCAGAGAGGCAAGGTGGGAGGCGACACCCGCATCTTCGGGGAGAAGAGCAGCTTTCCTGACTTCAGAGGCGACACGACGGAAGCGGTCGATTAGGAGCGCTGAGCTGGGAATGCCGCGTTGGTAGGCGGCGGGGTTGATGCTGGCAATGGCAGCGCTGACCACAGGGTCGTCCTCGGCAATCTCCTTGAGAGCGGCCAGCTCTGTGACAAAGGGCTTGGGGACGATCTGGGCCTCAAGCGCAGACCTGACAGCCTCGACGGCTACAACGAGATGTTGTGTCTTGAGGTTGGCTTCGATGACGCTGTTCCACTCGGCAGTCAGCTTCTCAAGCTCGTGGACCGAAGACGAAAGCTCGTTCAGCTTGCCGAGGCGGCCTTGACGCTCAGCCTCAACACGTTCCTTGACAGTGGCGGTAAAGGCCTTTTGCATGTTGATGCTCTGCTCAAGGAGCTGGTTCTTGAGTTTCTGCTCGTATACCTTCTGAGCCACCTGCAACTCAGACTGGAGACGCTCCCTATAGCCCTGCGACAGACGTTCCCGCTCGTTTTCAAACTCCTCCTTGAATTGGGCCTCCTGGGCCTGCATTTGGTGGTCGAGACGCTGGACGAGCTCCTTGGCGGCCTGCTCGAATTCGGCATGAGCGGCCTTGACCTTTTTCTCGGCCTCCTTCTCAAGAGATTCCTTCATCAGGTTGATGTCGGCAACGACCTTGGCAAGGTCACCCTTGGCCTTGTCGAGAGTCGAGTTGTACTTTCCACCGTTGGCAGTGTCTGCGTTGACGACGGTGATAATGTCATTGACAATCTTGACTACATCCTGGACAACGGGCTCGGTAGCAGCAGGTACGTTGAGGTGGTCGAGCGGGGCAATGGCCTGGATGGGAGTCTCCTCCTTGACCGGGGCAGGGGTAGCCTTCTTCTCTCCCGACGAGACCTTGGGCTGCTGTCCGCTCGATTCAGTCTGAGACACCTTGTTGTTGTCGGCGAGGGCACTCAAGTGCGGGCCCTGGCCGCCGAGGTCGCTGCTGTTCTCTTTGACGGGGCGGGCAGTCAGGCCGCTTCTACCGGGGATGGTGACCTTGTTCTCGCCCGAAATCTGGGGGTGCAACCGGGGATCGCCCGCACGGCCAGGGAATCGCTTCCTAAACTCACGCTCCTCGAAGTAGGCTACAGCGTCCTCTCCATAGGGAACGTACTCGGTGAAGAAGTCGTGGAAGTTGTCCGAGACGAGCGAGTACCAGACACCACCGGCGTAGCCCAGGGCTGAGAGGATGGCGAGACGGAGCAGCAGCTTGCGGAGAATTCGTCTCTTCTTCTTGGGCTTGGGCTGGACGGGGTCAGGTGCAACACTGGCAGAGCCGGAGCCAGTGGGCGGCGTCGTCTTGGGTTGAGTGGTGGGAGCATCACGCGATGGGCTGGCGGCGGCGGCGAGTGAGCTGTCCGGGGCGGGGGGCGGCTTGGGAACGTCCGAGGGTGGGATGGTAGATTCACTGGGGGATGAGCGCAGTGAAGGCTCCGTTGTGGGTGCTGGGTTGGGGACGGCCGTTTCACCCAGGCTCTTCTTGTCGTCGGCGTAGAAGCGTCTCGCGGCGAGCCATTGCGGGCGGGCGGCGCGGGCCAATGGCTGTGCAAACGGCCGGGCCCGGACAATCGAGGCGCGCAGCATGGTGGGCTGCCTCTGGATGGCGGGGATGGAGAGGATGGCGGAGGAGTGAATGGTCGTCGTGATGGCAGAGGCGGAGAAGATTTGGAGCTCCGGCGGACGAACACACACGTCAGGGCGCACGGACAATATCAGCCATCACCACCTACTCACCAACATACTCCACCATACTCCACCTGTATCTGCCATCACCACTCACCAAAGACTGTGAACCATGACGAAGTCGCCAACCAGAGATGCCGCCAGACGCTTGCTGTCAGCCGACAGCAATGTGGTGCGACCGTCGTGTGAGGCTTTGCGTGTTCCGACAATGATTGCAGCGGGCGCCATCCATGGTTCACACCACACAATTTGCTCGTAACGAATCTGCGCCCCCTTCTTATATTCCGGCTACCAGCTCGCTCTTCCTATTACTATTTTCTCTCCATCTTCGCCGTCAGACCGTCGTCTCCAGACTGAAACCCAGCGAGTGAGCTCAGCCGTCGCGTCACCACCTTGCAACGTCATCAGATCACTCCCATCACAAGCCAACAGGCGCCCGCTTTCCCGCCCACCAGCGCACACCCGCCTGGTCCGCACCTGCGCCAGCTCCCTTGCGCATGCGAACTGGTCTAAATCAAGCAGGAAAAGACCCACATCCTGCTTTTGCCAGTTCATAGAAATTTCTGCGCCTTTTCTTGGCTGCGGGTGGCCACTGTCTGCAAGACAAACCTTTAACCGCAAGCCGCTCACCTGTTCAAGAGAGTCTCTCCAACACTTCAAACTCACCAGCTCAGACATGGAGAGCGGCCCGAACCGCAGCGCTCATACGTGTGACTGCCAAACCTTCCGCTACAATATGAGCCAAGCCATTTACGGCAGTTTCCCATCATGCGCAGCAGACAGCACGCCGCCGCAAAGATCGCGTGCCGAACCACCACACAAGGCCTCAAAAGCACACAGTAGACCCATAGTCACTGTGCCGGCTGATATCACCGTTTGTCGCCAGCAAACTACACTCAGCTCCAACTTCAGCAATACAACCCCAACCTGGCTTGCTCACCAACGCATCCTATCTGGCGATGTAGAGAAGATGGATAGCATCCACCAAAGCGTCTGTCTCAACCTCACTACGCCATGCGACAAAGCCAGCACAACTGGGTCGGAGATGTGGATTATGCCCGAACTCGAGGGCTGCGAATCTGACTCGTCTTCTCCTTCCTCCTCCTCCTCCTCCTCCTCCTCTTCTTCTTCTTCTCCTTCTCCTCCTCCTTCTACTCCATCACGATCATCCTCTTCATCACCACCAGCAAGACAATACTCCTTTCCCCTCTCCGATGCCGCAAAAGGAAAAGCAAAATTCCATCTCGACCAACTGCGTGCTCGCCTCCAAGCCGATTACGATGCCTGGGACTTTTTCATGCCGCGATACAATGATGAGAAGAGGAGAGATGAGACACTGCAGGTATTGCAGCACAAACATCAGAGCGAGGAGCGGCTAGACGAGGAGTTTGACTTGGTCGTCTTGTCGGTTGTGCCGGCCAGCTGTTGATGGGTCCTGGAGGGCAAGCAACATACACAATTCCTTATTTATCTTTTCACGACGATAACGACAATCATGATGGTCTTGGGTTTTATCGGATACTTAGCGTGATTTTTTATATGTTTATCAATATCGTAGATACCCCACCCACCTCTTTTGATGCATTTTTTTTTGTTGGTTCATTCGTTCATTCGTTCGTCTCTTCGTTCTATGTTATACTCAACATGGCGAAGATACAAAATTTGCTTGGTTCAATTGCTTGCTGGTATAGAAAAGTCTTGATACATCTCTATACAATGCATCAATTCCTAACTGCAGCCTTGAAGAAATCTTGATTCTGTTTGTCTGTTTATCCTTGAACGTGTATGTGTAATGCATCTTCAGCTCCCTTCAACACCTATCTTTCTACCTTGTTCCCCCATCCAAACTTCAATGCCGCTGTGGGGGGAAATACATGAAATTAAGAAAACGAAAAGAATATTACCGTCTATACACGACTTTACAGGAGTAAATTACAGGTGAAGGAGTAAGAGAGAGACAACAAAAATGGGCCTGCCTCTACCTCTACACCGTCTACAGCACGCTCGTCTGCTTGCATTTGCAACAAAAAAAACGAAAAGATGAAAAAGAAAAGAAGTGAAAAAACACTACTAGAGGGATAGAAAGAAAAGAAAAGAATATTGCAAACTCTAGTTTCTCTCTCTCCAGTCAGTCAAGTTTTGTTCTCCCCTTTACTCAATCCTCTTCTTGCCTTCTTCCAAGCCCAATAACCTTGCATCACTCTTGCCCCGTTCATGTTTTGTGCCCACCAGGGGCCCCACGACGCTGCTTTGCGAGACCTTTGCCAGCGTCTCCTGGAACGCCTCAATTTGCGGGGGTTGGCGGTTGAGCTTGGGCCAATTGACCTGTGTAAGAAATTGTATATTAGTACTGAATCTTGTGCAGAAAAAGAAAACTGAATGAGATGAAGAGTGATAACAACTTACATAAAGTGTGCCGTGTGACCAGATAAAGTTCAGGCACACGGCAGCTGAAACCAGACACAGCAATAGCAAGAGGCGCAATGGCCAGACGGCTGCGTCAGGCGCACGCCGTGTAAACGTGCCGACGAGGAAGAGGAAGATACTCGCGGCTAGAATATATGGTATCGCCTGGATGAACAGCGGCCTGCGATCAGCAAACAGCAGTTGGCCGCCCATACCAGAATCGCTCGGGAGATAGTTGCCCAGGAACAGGTCAAAGGCATCCTGGCGCGGGCCATCGCTAAAATTGTTCAGACAGTACCGGGTAATGGAGTTGTTGAGATCCTGGAGAGCACCTTGCTTGGTGCGCACGCCCAGACGTGTAAAGTCCGTCTTGAGGGCGCCAGTACCAGAGTAGGATTTAGACACGACGTCGGCGTTGTCGGCCCAGATGTTGCGGAACAGATACTCAAACGCTTGGTCATCTTCGGCGCTCTCGCCTTCGCGCATCAAGCCCAGGTCAATCAGCATACGCGAAAGTACGAAGCGGCCGAGCATGCTCTGTACAACATTTGTCCGGTCCAGACAGTCCATGCAGTTGGTTCGCACCACGGCTGTCTGGTGCCGCCGCACTTCAACACCCCCAGCGTCGCCAGGCATGTCGACGCCGCAAAAGTAGCCGTGCTTGAGGATATGCGGTTCCAATTGATTCATTAGCAGCTTAGCACGGTCCCATCTTAGGCCCTTTGTTTCGTTGTGAAAATCAAAGTAGACATAGTGTAAGCGGTCATATACCGTTTGGGCTCGCGCAGGATCAATGATGTGGAACTTCTCAGGGGTAATCTTATCACCCTCGATGTTCTCGGCAGGAGATGTATGCAACATTTCCACCATCTGCTCGTACGCCTCCTTGACCCGTTGCTCGCGACCTTTTTGGTTCACGAGGTTGACCATCCAGTTGTCGCCGTAGAGGCGGATCTGCTCGGCAAAATGCTTCTTCGCCGCAGGCAGTGCGCTCTCGACGCCGCGAACCTGCAGCTTGGGCGTGTACTTGAGTGTGTTGATCTCAGCCCAGTAGACAGGCACGCTTCCTCTTGTCTGCACATAGGCGAGAACCTGTGTCTCCTTGCCAGCATTGCCACGTCCAGCTCCGTTCTGGCTTGCGCCGAAGCCTCCCGGGCCACCCGATGCATTGTCGTTGAGGATGATGATTTGCTCCGTCTCGTTAAAGTTGGACACGTTGCCATTCTCGTCGATACCGCGCGAAAAATATCTCGTTCCAGCCTTGAGACGGGATCGGCGGGTAATGAGGATAAATGTCAGTGGAGTGCCCTTGATGGACGTGTTCTTGATTTCGAGCATGCCGTACATGATGGGCAGGATGTATGGGTCTGCGCCAGGCTGCTGGCCGGTCGAGTGCCTTCCATAGCCACCACTCAGACCGCCGCGGAAGTCGATGAGGTCGCTGGACACAAAGCGGTTCCAGTAGAAGCGGTCGTCGGCGCGCTTCCAAAGGGGGATCGAGGGGTCGAGATGGGCCTGGCGCTGGAAGGTATTTGTGATGTCGAACGAGTAGGAAAAGTAGAGCGGGGACGTTTTCAGGAGCGTCTTGAGAAGGTTGAGATAGTTGTCCTCGTCGATGTCGTGGAGCGGCTTCTCGCGCAGAGACAAAAATTCCGTCGCGACAACTCTATACACCATGTGACCCTTTATCCGGCCGACAGGTTGGGCCTTTGTGATAACAATAATGTACTTGTCTTGGGGAGGATCAGTATCTACAGCCCCCACAAGCAACCATGCAGGGAGCGCCTACCTAGTCGCAGCTTGATGATGCCCAGGATGCCGGCGATGCTCGAGACGCGCTTAGAGCCCAGCAGTTTGCCATCGTGTAGGCGAATGTCGCCTGAGGGCCGGTCGACTACGAGCGTGGGTGCTGAGGGAGATGAGGGCGAGGAAAAGGCATAGTGCGAGGGCGAGGAGTGGACATTGATGTCGCGGTAAGGGAGGGCGACGCTCATTGTGGGTGTAGGAGGAGAAGCTCCGAGCTCTGGGGTACAAGGGAGCGGGGGTGTCCCCTCGTAGACGGGCGCGGGCGATTAGAGGGGCGTGGAGTGGTGTGGTTGAGGATTAGTTAGTTGTAGTAGTGTATTTGCGTGTTTGGCGCTATGTGTTCTCTACAAGGAACTGAGGGTTTACGTTTACGGGGCCACCGAGCGTTTCGTCATGGCGGCCTCTGCGGCGCAAGGGTCCCGACTCGTGCGCTCAGGCCAAGCAACAAGCACCTCGTCACATCGCCAGCCAGCAACCACCACCACCTTTACAACTACTACTAACATCTCCACCACAACCACAACCACCGCCTCCTCCCTCACCCGCTCTTTACTATATCCACGCACGCTACTCAGCCCGCTTTACCCCGAACCAGTCGCCGAATCTCCCCGCCGTACAACCACGACCCGATAGCGCCGCGTCATTCTCGCCAACATGTCGGCAGGCAGGATGCAACAGGGCCAGCGCCCCGGAGGCTCCAGGTTCGCACAGTTTAAGCTTGTACTACTGGGTATGTGTCCATGTGTTTTGTGTCTTTTGCAGAGACTGACCAGTTTCCAGGTGAATCGGCTGTTGGAAAGGTGCGCTAGCCCCATTATCACAAGTACCTTGCGTACCTGTACCAAAGCTAACTCACGACAGTCGTCTCTGGTATTACGCTTTGTCAAGGTAAGTAAGAAAGAACGAAAGAGAGGCAGGAGTGTATTGTGTTGCAACAGGCATCTGATTATCGTAGGATCAATTCGACGACTACCGGGAGTCGACCATTGGCGCTGCCTTCCTTACCCAGACCATCGCCCTCGATGAAAACACAACGGTCAAGTTTGAAATATGGGATACCGCAGGCCAGGAGCGGTACAAGTCGCTGGCCCCCATGTACTATCGAAACGCAAACTGCGCCGTAGTCGTCTACGACATCACACAGGCGGTAGGTGGTTGTCCAACGCAAGCACGGGATAGGCACTGACATGGACCAGGCATCGCTGGACAAGGCAAAAGCGTGGGTCAAGGAACTGCAACGCCAAGCCAACGAAAACATCATCATTGCCCTGGCGGGCAACAAGCTCGATCTTGTGACCGAGTCGCCGGACAAGCGCGCCATCTCGACGGCCGACGCCGAGCAATATGCGCGCGAGGCTGGGCTACTTTTCTTTGAGACGTCGGCCAAGACGAGCGAGAACGTAAAGGAACTCTTCACAGCCATTGCCAAGAAGCTGCCCATTGACCAGGCTGGCCCGCGAAACCTGCGGCCAGGCCAGCAACGACCAGGCGTCAACCTGAGACCTGAAGCCAACCAGACACAGGGCCCTGCAGGCTGCAACTGTTAGACGGGCATGGCACGAGTGGTGGTGTGAGCTGTAGACGTATCGCATGCATGATGAGAGGGCGTAGCGTATGTGTATGTGTGACTTTGGAAGAGTACACACACATGCTAGATCAAGTGTGTGTGTGAGCCGGCGAGTGTGTTTCTAGTCGCGTTTGCATGTTCATTGTGGGGCATGTCGGGCTTTCGGAGTAGGGTCTGTTTTGATTGCAAGTCGACATGTGAGTTTAAGAGCAGATATTGGGCCACCTGATTTTTAATTAATGATTTCAACAATGACGTGCATTTCCCTTTGAAGATGTATTGAGTCGGTGATGCGGCGATAGGCGAGAGAGCGGATGCGAGAATCTGTTGTCATAACTGTCGTTGTTACTTGGGGTGTACGTACGTATGTAAAGAAGAGGCGGCAGACGGTCGGCAGATTACATAATGCGAAACATGGTGTCAGCACATACTTCAATTCCAACGTCTGCAGCCCGTCTCATTCGCAACAAGTACAGACAGGACTTTGACTATCCACATGTCAACCCCGGCTGCTCTACGAAACGCGCATATGCAATCCCTGGTCCGACTGCTTTTAGCAAACTCCTCATCCAGCCTTTAGCGAACCCACCTGCAGATAATCATACTTAGACAATGCTACCATGCCTATGTTGTAGTCGTCCCCAAATCCTGCGAATACGAACCAGACATCAATGGCCTGTTGGAGCGGGGCAGTCGACAACGAATCCGAAGCATCCAGTATGTCTGTGCAATTAGCCAGAAAGCCAGTCGGTGGCAATCTGGCCGCACACAAGCACACAATCAAGAGCCCAAGGCGTCCTTCACCTTCCAAGAGCAAATTAAGCACCCCAAGAGCAGCGCTGCTCCGCTTTTCTAGCGGCTTGTCGTGCTTGTTTATCATGTCGACGCTTCGCAGCTTCCCTTTACAGCACTAGTGCCGTCCCGTCCCAGGCTAAACTCATGCATCCCTCGCACGCTCTTTCGCAGCCTCATCAACATCATCATACCAAACATGCCCGGCCTATCCGTTGCCACAGCCAATCCTAATCTCCTCTACTCCCAGACCTGCCCAATCCGTCCCAGTGCGGCGGTCGTGTCCTTGTCCAGTGTGAACAGGGCCGAATCCACTTGATGCTGCCTCCGACAGGCACACAGCCAATGTCTACAGTCATGCCTTGAGATCGGCATGATCTGACTGTCCCCAGACTACCAAACACTTTCCGAGGTACATGGATGTCGGCCGTTATGCCGGCACTCTAGTTGCTGCTTGGAGATGCTTAAATAGCTCCCCAAGACTGCTCCCATCTTGGTGTGCGCGTGTGTGCTTTTCCTCTCCTCGACACACCTTCCCACCTGCCGAGCCCAAGATGCAGATCCTTGCATCTGTTCTGTTGACCGCCATCGCCGCCCGTGAGGCGTTTGCGTCTCCTATCCACGCCCGCTCACCCTACGTGGTCAAGGAAACACACCCTTCGCCCCGAGGATGGACCAGGTTGGACCGTGCTCAAGGCGGCAAGACGATTCAACTACAGATTGGTCTCAAGCAAGGCCGATTTGACGAGCTTGACCGCCATCTCCGCGAAGGTATGTCTTGTCATCGATTGAATATGCAGCTCAGAACGAATGCCTCTCAAACAAAGAAACAAAAACTGACTCGTACTACCAGTTTCGGACCCTGACCATGCTCGCTACGGCCATCATCTGAGCGCCGACGAGGTGGATGAGCTTGTCGCGCCCAGCTCAGAGACCCATGATTTGGTTCATGAGTGGCTTCGTGACAATGGCATCAGCACCGACAACCTGGGTTACAGCTCCTCCAAGGACTGGATCATCGTCCATCTGCCCATTGAGATGGTCGAGAGTCTGCTTGACACTGAGTATCACACCTACAAGCACAAGGACGGCTCCATCGTAGCACGTACCACCTCGTGGTCTCTCCCGCGTCACCTGCACGCTCACATTGATACCATCCAGCCCACCACCTCTTTCTTCCGTGGTGCGGCCAACGCAGCAACTTATATCGATGAGATTGCCGAAGTGCCTGCGAGCTACCAGACCCCCACCAACACCTCCATCTCTGCCGTCTGCAACGTCACGTCGGTCACGCCAGAGTGCTTTGAGACTCTCTACAAGACCAAATGGTACCAGACCAAGGCCACCAACAAGAACAGCGTTGGTTTCACCAACTACCTGGGCGAGATCCCCATCCGCCCAGATACCAAGCTTTTCTTGCAAAAGTACCAGCCCAAGGCTGTGTCCCAGGCCGATGCTTTCAAGGCCATCTCCATTGACAACGGCCCTGTCCAAGACGGGCCCTTGACTGCCAACCAGTCCGCCTCGGGCATCAGCAGAGAAGCCAACCTCGACGTACAGGCCATTGCTGGAATCAGCTGGAAGACGCCAATCACCTCTTTCTCCACGGGCGGATCGCCTCCTTTTATCCCAGATATCAATACTCCAACCAACACCAATGAACCCTACCTTGTATGGGTAAACTGGCTCTTGAACCAACGCTCTATTCCACGCATCATTTCCACCTCATACGGTGATGACGAACAGACCATCCCCCAATCTTATGCTGAGCGTGTATGCCGACAGTTCGCTCAGGTCGGTGCGCGAGGAACAACGCTCTTCTTCTCTTCCGGTGACCACGGTGTTGGCAGCACAAACACGTGCTACACCAACGATGGCAAGAACAAGTACCAGTTCCTGCCTGCCTTCCCCGCGTCCTGCCCCTACGTCACTGCCGTTGGTGCCACCATGAACTTTGAGCCAGAGGAGAGCGCATATCGCCCTTCGCGCAACACATCTGCCGGCTTCCGCGACCTCTACTCGAGCGGCAGTGGTTTCAGCAACTACTTCCCTCGTCCCTGGTACCAAGACAAGGTTGTTCCCAGCTACGTCAAGAGCCTCGGTGACACCTACGAAGGCCTGTACAACAAGACTGGTCGTGGATACCCCGATCTCTCTGCCCAGGGTCTTTACTTTGCCTACTTCTGGAACGGCACTGAGGGCACCATTTCCGGTACTTCAGCCTCATGCCCCCTTACTGCTGGTATCTTCTCGCTCATCAACGATGCCCTGCTTGCAAGTGGCAAGCCCGCCCTTGGCTTCTTGAACCCTTGGCTGTACAAGAAGGGATACAAGGGCCTGACCGATGTTAAGAAGGGTTTCAGCTATGGATGTAACGTTCAGGGCTTCCCCGTCACAGAGGGTTGGGATCCCGTTACTGGGTTCGGAACACCTGATTTCCCCAAGCTGGTCAAGTTGGCCGGTGCGAAAGCCTAAAGGAGCATGTATATGATGAAGAAAGAAAAATTAAGAAGAACAAAAACACAATGCGTGTGTAAATAGGCCTGTTTGATACGATTGTCTCAGGCTATGTAAATGAAAATATGAAATAGAACGAATCATAATGTATCTTTCCTAATCTTATTGGTGTCTCCATGAATCATTGCGCATGACTTGGTTGGATTTGTTCATTTCATGTGACCCCCAGTTCATGTTACTCAGTTACTCGTTTCCTTGTCTTCTCAGTTTCAAGCTTCGCCAACAAAAAGAGCAAAGTACTCGAACCTACTTGACTGAGAAGAAAGGATGTCCGCGGGTAAATATGCCCAATACATGACGTAAGCATGCATGCATGCATACAAATCGCTTACTCTGCCCCATTTGACGTGGCAACGTCAGGGTTGGGATAATACCACGCGGCCACAGCCACAATGATATAGACGATCTATTTAGAAGATTCTTCTGTTAGCCAAGGGCACTCAAAGGCAACGGGATGGAGATAGGAGGGGGACAAAGAAACTCACGATCAACATGGCACCCTCGAGGTAATTGGACTCGCCGTCGCGCAAAAAGTTGCCAACAACGACGATGGACAGGACGAGTAGGACAATCATGAAGATTTCAAAGTTGAGGTCCATGTTCTTGTCCATGGCCCAGCCGACAAGGACGACAAGCGGGGCATTGAAAAGGGCCGTTTGGATCGAGGGGCCAATGCAGTGGAAGAGGGCAAAGTTCTAAGTTACTCGTGTTAGTACAGCATTGTTGAAGAGGAACATCCGTATGTAGAAAAACAAAGGGGAGGTTGCACATACAATCTGGCCGTCCCATGCTTCATCAATGGCGGTAAGATGCTCGGCTGCTTTCTCAACAAGTGGGAGCAGAATCAAGCCGAGGAATTGGTCGGGCACACCGGATTCGACAACGTCTTCGATGCGCTCGACAAGGAAAACGGCAAGAAGCGTCACAATTGCCAGGGAAAAGACAATGGCGATGAGGCATTCGGTCATGGTGAATTTGGGCTTGGCCATGTCTTCGTGGCGGTCAAGATCGAGGTGCTCGTCTGCCTCTAGCACTTCATCAAAGATGGAGTGCTGAGAGCGCGCGTTGTAGAAAATGAAGCTATAGAAGAACGAATCAGTAAAGGGCTCTTTTCTTTTTCTTACGATTGGATCTTTCATCTCACATGCAAAAAGCGATGATGAGCAGGATGGATGTCACCTGACTGATCTTGAGGACATTGTGTTGCAGTATCTTTTCAGTGAACTCATGGTGCTTTGTTGCTTTTTCCACGGCCGAGCCCTTGAGAGCCGAGTAGTAGGCACTTGGAATGAGGAGGCCAAAGCCAGCGACAAGCAGCAAGCCACTGCCGACCTCGCTGATGGCAGCGTGGAACTTTTGGCTCATTTGTCTCAATCCTCCGACGAAGAAGCAGCTGTTTAATCCACTATCAGTATAGCGCCTTCAAAATTTGAGTAGAAGCAGCCGGAAAAACCTACAGTCCAAGGCAGAGCAGCAAGTTTGTAAGAATAGACCCCAAAATGGCAGCCTGAATGACAGGAATAAGGTTCCCGTGCTCCGAAGAACCATGCTCAGAGTCATGTTGCAATGAGAATGATAAAAAGGATAATTTCCACAATGGAGCCAAACGCCGTTTCAATCAAGATGCCCGAGACTTTTGGCATTTTGCGAGCGAATTCCTGGCCTGCGAACCCAAGCAGATTGGCCACGGGTACCATGGCAATGTAGCTGGTTGCGAAAATAGCAAGGGGGAGTCCTGGTGCAGCAAAATGCAGGACAATGGCGACGACGACGAATGGCCAGAGGAGGTTGGTCCATTTGGCGGCGTTGCTGCCAGAGCGCCATGAGACATTGATGAAATGAGACAGATGGAAGCCTTGACGTCCGCTCTCGCCATCAGGATGAATATGCTGGGGAATGATGTTGTGCACAGATCCTAGCAAAGGTGTGGATTCAGAGTGACTGTGATTGTTGCTGGTAAAAGTGTTGCCGTTGCTGCTGCTGCGGTGATGCTCGTACAGGACGCGCGACACGTTGTGCGATCTATCATGTCCATGGTGGTTGGAAGCCATGATTTCGTAATTGAGGTGAGAGAGCGAGTGGGTTCCAGCTACTTGGGGGTCAAGTAGTGGATACTGATAAGGGTGAGGTAGGGTATGGTGTGGAGAGCAGATGGGATGGGATGAAAGCTGGGAGCTGTGGAGCTGCACGTCTGTGTTGGCGGGGACGGCACGACGCGCAACTGCCCAGCCCGTGGCTAAGACTGCGCACAGGCAAAAAACAGGGTGCCACCGCCTTTCTCAAACGCGATACTACAAGTAGGTTTGACAGCACAGCAGCTGCCGTCATGGTGATTGGCTACGCTACCAATTCATGGGGATTTGGTGGGGTTGAGTTTGGATCCCCTGCTCCGACTCGACTATAGTCGTGTGTACATGTAGTAGGATTGAGTTAGTCGTCGAAATGGACGTCGTTTCAGAACTCTTTCTGCTTTTCTTCTTCTTTTGAACATTTTCCTCAATTGGGCGATCTCATACCAAAAAGTAAAGATTATGTACGCACGAGTCAACGTGGGAGCATGCCATAGGAAGATGCTATCCCAGCCCCCTCTCTCGCCTGTCGATCCTAACTTCATTCGGCACTTTCATGCTTCCTGAAAGCGTAAGAATATCCTGCACCTTGGTAACCGCTCATCCGTTTTCAATATATGTAACAAGGAGATTTGGACGCGTACGCAGCCTTTTTTTTATGGTCAAACATCAAATGGCAGCATTTACCACTGACACTTAGGAACCACTTGTGCAAAGCATGTGGAAGGGGCTCAAAAAGGTAATTATCTAACCCAAAGTAGTGTAAGGTGCTTGAATGACGTAAATGATCGTCTCAACCTGCCTGTCCATCTCGTACATGACGGAAAACACTCCTTGGCAGATAGATCACCAGATAGAAGTCGCCTTGCAACAGAACCTGACAATGCGTAACGATTTAAAGGCATATGCAGTAAGTCGAAACATGAGCGTTGTCAGAGACTGGGTTCTGACGTACACAACAGGCTTAGGATGTGGGAAGTAGGATTGAAGATGGCTTCTAGCCTAGCACAGCCATGTATGTATCACCAATGCAAATTAGAGTCACATGTTTAAACAAAGCATCGTGTCATATTTTATTTCGTGCTTACGTAGATCCCACTACGAAAACAAGACAGCTACCAAAAACACCATCAACATGATTATGCAAGCCGGGTTTCTAACTTCCATCTGCGAACTCGTACTCTTTGTCGCCGTCACTTCGTGGCTTGACTTCATCGCTTTTGTCTGTGCGTAGCCCCCATGTTCATTTCTATGATTAAGATACAGCGTAGAGCTCGTAACATGTAAAGTTGTCCACATCAGAGTCGTACGGCAACACTTCATCACTAAAAAGGTTTCGCATTTCGTAGCCACTCGGGAGACACAATCCATATGATTTGGAGGGCAGGGTGTTCACTCCATATCTGCTGGTAGGAGCGCTGATGGCGGTTGGCTGATGTTCTGTGGGTGTCGCGGATCGAAGAAATGACCTTCATCTCGAGATGACGCCGCTAAGCTTGCTACAGCTTCATGCAATCTTGAAGTCGCTGCTGGAAGTACTTAACGTAGAACAATTATGCATGACTCTAGCTGAATCCGCTATATTCGTGGGCTCCCAATTGCGCTCCAGGTAATCGAAAGACTGCATTGATTGCACACCGGGTTGGTGATATTCTAGGCGACTGTTGATCTAGGTAAGAAGAAACAGTGCTAAGAGCATGGTCTTGCATGGAGACACTAACAACGCCATATTTGATAGAGAATGAATTAAAGGGCTGGTATTTCCCAGTCGTAGGAGTGATAAGGTCTACGAGTTGTGAAACCATGTGCTTGTAACTAACTGCTGGTATCTTGTAATCGTCATCCGGTTTCGCCAGGAGTTTCTGAGAAGCAGAGATTTGATACACATGTTTTTTTCTCATGCACATGATAACTCAGCATGTAATCATAATGTCGGATTGAAGATGTATATTGACTGAAAGTCAGAATGCTGAGCGTCCCTGGTGAAGCGCAATAAAGAAGTGAAACTACAAAAAAACAATGATGTAGAAAGGGAGTATTAAACTACTTCAAATGCGTGTACGACGAGGCAAGAGAGAGCATGTAAGCCCTCACGTGATGTGATGCAATGCAAAATAACGCCCGAGCAGCCAAACGACCAAGATATGCAAGTGGTGGGGTATCCTACAACGAGAACGCGGAAAACATGTGAAAAAAATCCAGAACAGAAGATGAAAGCTTCCCACTCCGTTGTGCGCAAGTCCAGAGAAGAAAAAGCAAATCAGGGCCAGCCCCGCATTTGCAACTTAGAATGATCACAAGACAGGGTAAGAACTGCAAGAGGGAGGTTCAAATGATGGGCATTCACCTACGCGAGCGCCTGTGTCGGCTACTCGATTCTCCATTGCCGCGACTGCGTCCCGATGACGTTTGCGAAGTGCTCATGCAGTCCCAGTTAAAAGGGATTTGGGACGTGGGGATGGCGACACCTTCATACCGATGCAATCTCGTACGCCTTGGTGGAGGAGACGGTTGCGCAAAGGCTTCTTGCCGCACTTCTTCGAGCGCTTGATTTGTAGCCGCAAGTACGGCAAAGCGCCTATCCGGTACACGACGAACAGTTGTGTTGGGCGTGCGGGAACGAGCCTGGCGTGAAGGTGTTGTGGACTGTTCCTGCCGGCGGGAGCGATGCTGGCGGTTCTGAGACCGTGAGGACTCGGGACTAGTCTGAGAAGTGGTTCCAGAGTGGTATTGACGTGATGACCGATGGCTTCGCGGCGAAGAATCCAGGGTCTGATAGCTGCGGGAGTCGCGCTTTGGTGTCCTTGGGGGAGAAGCTGCAAAGAAGGACCAACCACGAGAAGGCTCAGGCCGGGTGCTCTTTTTGGATTTCGAGTTCCTGGGAGGGTCGCGCTTTGCTCCGCGCCCGCGCAGGGTACCTTGAGAGGATTGCGTAGGGTGCCGCCGGCGATGATGATGCTGACTTCGGTGGGGTCGTGGGTTCAGCAAAGTCTCTTGGGATGAATCGGCACTTTGAGGCGCAAACGAGCCATGGTACGTGTGCGGCACCTCTAGGTTCAAAGCTGAACGGTAATGCTCGCGTCTTCGGTAGGCATCCTCGTACTGGCGCGGGGACCGTGAAGTGTGGTGGTCTCTTTGCTTTTCGCGCCGTGGAGACCGTGGCGCTTGCTGTGTCGAATCCCTAGATCTTCTTTTCCTGCTAGAGTCCTTTGAGCTGCGCTTTTCTAAGTATTCTTCAACGATTGGCCTTCCGTGTCCACGAAGCGTGCTCTCTGCCGGCGCATCTCGCCTCTTTTTTTCTCCGGACGACGACGAGGACGACGTTTTGGACTTCTTGTTGGCAGGAAAGCCAAAGTTGAAAGACCAGCACATGGCGACCACGACACAGGCAGTGTATGGCTATGCGACTGGTATTTGAACAGACGACTGACGTTTAACAGCAGCGGTGGCAGCATGCATATGAGAGCCGAAGTTCGGAACAGGCGAAAGAGCCAAGATGTGTGCACAAGGAGGGGTGCAAAGGAGCCTACTTAAGATGGACAAGGCGAGCCAATGAAGGAATCAAGGAAAGGTTGCAGGCCAGACAAGGGATTGTTGAGGAGCAAAAGAAGTGGCTCGAGGATTATGATATCATGCAAAGACAAAGCGAGCGAGAGAAAGAGAGATAGATTTGGGTCTGGCCAGGGAGCAAGCGCAGCGCATCCGTGACATGGAGGGCGAATTCGAATCGAGCACATGGGCTCAAGCTAAATCCAGAAGGGACTCATTCACAGTGCCTGGTCTTGTTGGGTTTGCGCTCCAATCAGCAGACGGCTCGGTTGATGGTGTGCGACGGAGAGGGCGATTCGCAAGTTAGCAAAGGGTGGCTTACTCGGCCACATGACACCTGGGGCTCCAGCTGATCGACTCATCTTTCCGGCACGCTGCAGCCGGCAGTCTGTCGTGAAATGGGGGGGGGAGAAGAGTGGAAACGGTGCCTGGGGATTGCGCGCGCATCTTATATGGTGCAGCGACGTCTCTGGTAGCTCGACGTCTCTCTGGTGTGCTGGCTCTGGGCGTACCTGCGTCGCAGCTACGTGGCACCTCTGCTGTACACAACAAGGACGGGACGGTTGCGGGACGATCCTGGGTGCAGAGTTCGGTCATCTGGCGACGGCCCTAGTGGGCGCAGAGGAGGGTGATGGATGTGCTAGCTGCATTGTCGTGCGAGACGGGGCCTACGGGGCGGACGGGGCGGATGCTGATGGCCACCTGACTGGGGTGCTGGGCACGCTGGGTTCCTTATCGTTATCGCGGCGGCGGCCGACGTCATTGGCTGCCCATCCAGCCTCAACCTCGTCGCTTGCGGCCATGTTCTCCATGACCCGCGCCCTCCAAGGGTTGCACGGCCGCGGGAGACGTGCATGTTCCTGCTTCTGACAACGCTAGCACAGACGTCGTTCTTCGACTACTTCATCAACCTTCAGTGCCTCAATAGCCCCAAAGGGAGGCAGCCAATCACCGACCCGGCCCGCCTTGTCACGCCCCTAGCTCGACGGCGCTTAGAACGAATCGACGCGCAGTTCGGGAAAATGGGCAGTCAGCATCTTGCCGGCGCCCCCAACAATACGAGGACTGTGAGACAATGGCCATGTCGGAGTACCCGAACACACCAGAGACGACTACGTATGGCCGAGTCGACTTGAGGTCAGCCCCTGCGGATACGGTATCTGTATATGTAGATCCGAGTCGTGGGCGTACTTAGTGTGTACATATACGCACTACTGTGTACTACATGCTATTCATCACAGTAGTAGCACGACTTGGCAGGGGTGCTCTGCCATCACCGTCAGCCTCCGTATCACAAGTGGCGTTGCACAAAGTGTTTGTGCTGGGCCATACCAAGCAAATCTGTGTGCTCCTATTGTTCCTGTTGTGGTCGCTTGTCTGAGATGAGGCATCCAAGTCGAAAGGAAAATGTCGGGCTTAGTCACACCTTAAGCCCTAACTAACACTAACTGAGTCCGAGCAGCGGGTGGGGCATTCACCCCGCTGGCGTCATCTTGACACGGACAAATGATGCTCGACATCAGCACTCCGCCCCCCTTCTAAACCGACTCTGACCACCATCACACGACAGTTTGCATAGCTAGCTGGTACTATGCCTCTGATCGCGCAGAACCCAAAAGATCGGGTCATCCTCGGTTTGATGACCTTTGGTACGCTTCTCCATTGTGTGGGTTGCAAGTGCGCCCAGTAACACTGAGTAGGTCCGGACGAGCAAAGCGGAGCGCGTGTAACAGAGTTTGACGACTTTGCCAAATGCCTTGATTACTTCCAGGCACAAGGTTATAACGAAATCGACACTGCACGCACGTACGTTGGCGGCAAGCAAGAGGCATGGACGCGCCAGGCCGGATGGAAAGATCGTGGCCTTACCCTTGCCACAAAGGTGTATCCATTTGAAGCTGGCGTCCACAAGCCTGACAATCTGAAAAAGTACTTTAGTACCAGTCTCCAAGAGCTCGGTGCGGACTGTGTGGACATCTTCTACCTGCATGCACCGGACCATAGTGTGCCTTTTGAGGAGACGCTTGGTGCGGTAAACGAGCTGCACCAGCAGGGCAAGTTCGTAAGCTTGGGCTTGTCAAACTACGCAGCATGGGAAGTTGCAGAGATCTACAACATCTGCAAGGAACGAGGGTGGGTCAAACCGACCATTTACCAGGCCATGTACAACGCCATCAGTAAGCAAGCTCCTGGTGGACAGAAAGCCTCCTGTTGACCACCATTAGCTCGTGCCATTGAGCCTGAGCTCATCCCAGCATGTCGCAAGTATGGTATTGATATTGTTGTTTACAATCCTTTGGCTGGCGGTCTCTTTTCCGGCAAGATCAAGTCCAAGGACATCAAGCCAGACCAAGGCCGTTTTAGCACTAAAGCCGAGGCCATCGGGACTCTGTATCGAGATCGCTACTTCAAGGATGCCACGTTCCAAGCCCTCAAGATTGCCGAAGAAGCAGCGCAAAAGCACAGCCTGACGCTTGTCGAGATTGCACTGCGATGGTGTGTCCATCACTCTGAGCTCAAGACACGGGCCAAGGGCGGGAATGACGGTGTCATCATTGGCGTTAGCAGCATGCAGCAGTTGCAGGGCAACCTGGCGGACTTGGAAAAGGGTCCACTGCCAGACGATGTTGTGAAGGCCTTGGATGAGGCTTGGATGGTGTCTAAACCTACTGCTCCCACGTACTTTCGATGAGTATGTACACAACGTAGTGATGGTTCCTTTTTTCAGTGTTTAAAAAACCAGACTCACCTTTCCTATCTCGTCACGCATGGATTGGGATTTGTGATGGTTCATGATACGATGTCGATGTTGGCCTACGCCCCTAGCCATGTCTCTATGCCGATTTCGAGTGGGCGTCCAACTTGGCAGCTGCCTGGAAAGGAAAGTGCCGCCGAGGCAGTCTTCATCCACATTGTTCACGCTCTACAATTCTACTTCATTCCAACAAAAACAACCTTATACACAGGAGTTTGTTGAGGCTTTTCCGTGTTTGCGCCATGGTCTGAACGTTTTGCTCGAATCGCCAAAGAACTAATCCTGGTGGGACGTTTCCGGGAGCAAGACGGTCGAGTAAGACGGCAGAGCTCGTGGGGAAACCAGTTTTCAGAGGGGCGCGGAGGATTCAGGCAACTACATCTCCTCTTGTGTTTGGGCATAGCCCTCACACTCACAGCCTGCATCGAGAGAAACCAGTCCCGGCTTCGTCTCCATACCAATTCGAGTGATTGATAGCAACCATGGTGCAAGAAAAGACAGACTCCAGCATAGTCCCGGCAGACCATTCAGGCCCCCAAACAACGCCGGTAGCGCCTGAGAGGCGTATGAAAGATACTGACATCCGGGTCGAAATATGCACAGTAGAAGATGCGATGAAGATTGTACGTGGAAATACACCTAACATGGCCTTGAAGAAACTGCACAAAAAAAAGTCAAGTGGGCTCTGTACTGACGCTGCTTTGCACAGGCAGAAGGACTCCGCGCATGTTACTCTGAAGAGGCGTGGGCTACGAAAGAGCCTGCAGAGCTGCGCCCTCCGGAGGCAGTCAGCGTACAGCGCTTAGCAAAGCGCCTTGAGGCCATTCTTGCACACAACGAGTTCACCTTTATCAAAGCCGTACTCGCATCTACTAGCGAAATCATCGGTGCAGCATGCTGGGGGCGCCCTGAGACCAACAGCGCCCATGATCCCTTTCGCCGGAGCGCCCTCGCCTTCTACAACTGGCAGACATCACTAGGCTGGAGCGATGCCGATGTGGACGACATGTGGGCGAGCATTACGGACAGCTGGCACGAAGGGCCGGCGAAAGACGACGAGGATAGGGCGCAGATCATGAAGGACGAGCCGCACTGGTACCTGGCGCTGCTCATCACGTGGCCCGACTTCCAGGGTCGTGGGGTTGCAAGACGACTGATGGACTGGGCCATTCAACAGGCCGATGCAACGGATCCAGTCACGCCCATGTATCTCAAGTCGAGTGCCATGGCGAGGCAAGTGTACATGCATGTAGGATTTGTGCCGGTGGGAGAGAAGACTATGGTCCGTAGGGGCCCGGCAGGGCAGCCGACTGAGGCGAAGGCTGTGCCATGTCCTACATAGGCAGACAGCTCCCAGGTAGTGGTGTATCTATTTCATGGTATATTGCTCGGTGTGTAGTGTAAGACGAGTACATAGGTATATGGATAAAGTACATGCGTTCATTGTACAGCAAGACAACAGCACGTGCGGATGACGTCACGGGTTCATGTCAGATGGAAGAAAAAACAAAAGGCGGGCAGTGCTGGCATGGCAAAGGTTGAAGTGGGATGCAAAGATGCGCTAACCGGTGTCGGGCTAGCGCAATGGCGCCAATCTGGTCGCGTCAGCAATGGCCAGGGCCTCGCCCAAACATGGCCGCCTTGTGGTGTATGTAGCAAAGAGCACCA
This sequence comes from Curvularia verruculosa, assembly GCA_036172615.1. Taxonomy (NCBI): domain Eukaryota; kingdom Fungi; phylum Ascomycota; class Dothideomycetes; order Pleosporales; family Pleosporaceae; genus Curvularia; species Curvularia verruculosa. The sequence continues at coordinate 24,402 of JAWDHC010000072.1, read as the reverse complement.
CCACCAGCACCACGACCCGCCGCCGCCACTATCATGGTGCGATTGACGCCGCTGCGCCAGCTGTGCGCTGCGCTGCTTCTCTGCACCTTCTTCTTCTCCTCCCTGCTGCCACGGCTCTGGCGCGGCGAGCGCGGCTACGATATCCTCGTCGATCGGCCCCCTCCCGCTGGTCCCGCGCCCGTCCCCAAGGTGGTGGTGCCTTTCGGCCAGGAATGCGCCCCCTTCACCGCCGGCGTCATGGACGACGTGACCATTGTCCTCAAAATTGGCGCCGGCGAGGTTCAGACCAAGCTACCCGCCTACCTCAACCGCATTGGCCGCTGCAAGCAGGATCTGCTCATCTTCTCCGACCGCAGGGACTCGTACAACGGCTTCGATATCACCGACGCCCTCGCCCACCTGCGCCCCGAGTACAAGTTTGACAATCCAGACTTCGACGTCTACGAGCTCATCCAGTCGGCCAACCTGACGACTGACAAGACGCCAGATGGCTGGAGGCTGGACAAGTACAAATTCTTGCCCATGATGGAATGGACCTCGTATATGCGGCCCCGTTCGCAGTGGTACCTCTTTCTCGAGCTCGACACCTACGTCAACTACGATAATATGTACCGCTTCTTGTCCAACTTTAACCCGCACACCGCCTACTACTTTGGATCCCCCGTTTGGCCCAAGAAAAAGGCCATCTTCGCCCATGGCGGCAGCGGCTTCGTGCTGTCGCGGGCCGCTCTGGACAAGATTATGGCGCTTGGCCGGATGTTTGGCGAGAACAAGCACTTCCCCGGCACCCATTTCTTCGGAGTCGACGTGCAAAGTCAGTGCTGTGGCGACGAGGTCCTGGCCCAGGTCCTCAAGAAGAGCGGAGTGCCCCTCCGCGGCTACTGGCCCATGTTCAACGGTGAAAAGCCCATTACCATGCGCTTTGACAACGAACAGTGGTGTGAAGCCATCATGACTATGCATCATCTTAGCGAAGAAGACTTTACCTCTCTCTCCCAGTGGGAAAAGGCGCGATCCCACCCAGAACGACCGCTCATGTTTGAAGAGCTTTTTACATTCATCGAGCCTCACCTGCGCCAGAAAGCAGAAGATTGGTCCAACTTGTCCGAGGATGTAACCTATAAAAAAAGTAAATCGGCGTCCAAATCCTTCGAAAGTTGCCAGAAAGCCTGCGCCAAAGATGGCAGCTGCATGCAGTTCCAACATACGGGCATAGAGTGCCGCCTCGGATATTCGATTCGACTCGGCCACCACCAGCTCCGTGAGGGCGACCGCCAGTGGACTTCAGGATGGATGTTGGATAGAATCAAGGCTTTTAAGCAGGCCCGCTCGCCCTGTCAGGGCGCACGTTTCGTCCACTCTAATCCTTGACCTACTACTATATCCACCATGTTCTTCAATCTGGTCTGTTTTTTTGGAGGAAGAGAGAGAGAGAGAGGCCACGAGACAAAAGAATACGACGATAATGATCTTGTTTTGTTGTTCGTGAGAACACATTACATGAATTTATGGCATTGTATGGCGTTAGATACCCAGAGGCGTTTTTATCTTGTTTTGTTCTTTTTACCTCCCCTTTTCGGGAGCTGGAGTCTGTCCTTGTAAACACGTATATATGTTGTTGTATGTTGGTGATAATAGTCTATTCTTATTGTATCAATGGAACGGTAGAGGAAGAGCGAGAGATAGGTAAGAAGAGGAGGGCGTTTCAAGGGAAAAAGAAGTCATCGCTCTTTAGGTGGATGGGTTCCCAGCGTACTATAGATGCAGTACGACATGATGCAACACAAACAAGTCCGCTCCTTGTTCAATATCAATATCAACAGCAATGTTTAGAATGCACCTTGGTGTTTGGCCCCTTTTTCCTTTCACTGCAATATTCCCCTTGGGTTAGTGGGGAGCGAATGACATGCGTCGAGTAGTTGGCTAGATACACTGGCATGTTAGTAGTGTTTTGGCTGCAAAGAAGAACATGCATTAATTATGGTTTTGTCTGGGCGGGAAAAGAGAGAGAAAGGTGACGGTATCACATTCTGACATGTCTCTGTCCCTTGGACAATGGCCCCGCTTCAAGAAAACCGTGATTCGGTCGCCATCAACTGAGCCTACTACTGTTACACGAGAAATATTCAAGATGGGAAAGAAGAACACAAGACCAACCAAGAAAGATGGGAGGTAGAAAGGCATATGGCCTGACCAAAGCAAGCCCATCTACCTCTTCCTCTTCTTGCCCTTGCCTTCGTCCTCATCATCGTCAAGAGCAGCCTCCTTGTCCTTCTTCGCCGCCTTCTTGTCCAGCTCGTCCCAGCTCTCACCTTCGGAGAACTCCTCTTCAGAACCCTCATCGCTCATCTCATCCGAAGCATTCTCGTCAAAGTCGCTCTCGTCCGACGATTCGTCCGAGATAGCGAGTTCAGACTCTGATACCTCAAACGCCGATTCTTCCTCTTCCTCGCCATCACCCTCGTCATCCGTTTCGGTCGACAGGAAGGACCATCCACCGTCGGCAAAGAACTGATGAGGATCCGATGTCACCGTCTTCATAATGGTGGCCCAGTTGAGGTTAAGAGGGCCTTCGGTAAATGGAATGTCGACAGAGTCCAACCAGTCCTTGACAGGGTCAAGCGATTCGACGGGAATGGTGTTGATGTGAACAGGGGGACGGTTGTAGTCCTTGAACACTACAACCATGTCAAAGTTCTTGAGACCAAACTGGACACGTTCAAGATGGACAATTTCAATCTCAGAAAGCGTAAGACATGTAAAAGGAGGCTCAGTGAGCTGAACCAAGCAGTCGGTTGTAGGCTGGACAAGGACCGAAGATCGCGACGGTACACCGTTGAAGCCGAGCTCACGGTACGGAATGTCAACACTGACGTTCTCGTTGCGCGCAGCGTCGGCAATCTTCTCAGCAAAATTCTTGAACTCCTTGTCGAGAGCCGCACGTCGCCTACGCTCCTCCTGTTCTTGCTCAAACTCCTCTTCGTCACCAAACTTGTGACGGCGTTTGCGGTTGCCAGTCTCATCGAATTGCATTTCTGTTGCTTCTCGGACAAACTGCACATCCTTGGTCTTCTTCTTCCCAAGCATGATTGGGTTCTTGAGGTGGACATGGATGATGACAATAAGTTCGTGTTGTGAGGGCTGGAAGAACAAATGCTTCATGTTGCTAAACAAGACATCGATCTTGGCTGTGCCGTTGCCGTGGACGTAGCGCAGACCGTTTTGGTGGATCTCCACGCTACCTGGGATACGCTTACCGTCGAGCGCTGGGCGGATGAAGATGAGGTCGAGCATGTGGGGTTTGCGCGACTTGAGGGGAATGAGCTTGTCTTGCTCGACTACATCCTCCATCTGCTTCTTTTCTGTCTCACGTCGTACCACTTCCTTCTTCAGTTCGGTGATGTCCTTGGTGATCTGGTCGATGCGATCCACATCATGCGACTTAAACGTCAGACTGCGAATGAAGTGTGCATTGGGGTCTTCGAAAGGCTGGTCGTCTTTGCGTCCTACACCCTGACCAGGCGAGAGGAAGTTAATGCGAAGAGAGGTGAAGTCTGCTTCGGGGGTATGTGATGCGTTCTTGATGGTGTGGATGTGGAATGGGACGGGTCGGCCCATGATAGGAAGGAGGACTGTGAGGTTCTTCTTATCGACGACAATCTCCAGATTGGCAACTGAGCTAGGAAACTGGTTGTCGCGCTTGTACGATTCGAACTTCTTGAACTTCTTTTCTTCAGTGCCGTTTAACGACTTCGCACCCTCGCTGTACTGCTCGAGACCCTCAGCCTGCTTCTTCGCATGCAACTCCTTTTGATGTTGTCGCCGTTGCTCCTCCTTTTCGGCATCTTGGTTTGTGGTTCGCTCGTGGCGCGTTCGAGTCTTTGTGATATTGGTCTGAGCAATGGCGGGGCGCTCCTTCTTCGCCTTTGGCTTCGCCTCCTCCTCTTCCTCGTCAAAGAAAAACGAGACGGCGTCCAGGTCTGAGGTGGTATCCTTGGTGAAAACTGCGCATTCGCCCTGTCCGACACGGACTGTGTCAACCAGTACAAGCGAATAGTTTTTGCTCTTCTTATCTTGTGGCTTGCTGTTCTCAAGGTCAGAGAAACCAGTCTGAACAACCAGAGTCATGCCATCCTTGAGAACGCGGGTATTCTTGCCACTCAGAAGAAGCGAGGAGTCTTTGTTCTCAACACCGATACCATATCCGAGGTTCTTGGGGAAGTGCTTCTCCCACTCTGGCTTCTTCGACTTGAGCATCGCAAGTGCCTTATTGTACACATCCTTGGCCACGACGCCATCACGGAGAGACTTAATGACCAAGTCATGAATGGCCAACAGCAGCTTGTATGCATTCTCCTGTTCCTTGTTAGGTCCAACCATGTATGTGCGACCGACCATGGCACCGTATGTCTGATAACGCAGACCAAGGACGGAGATGATGACACCTGCGTGCAGGTTGTTCTCGTCGGGCTCTGATGTAAATTTCAGGTCGTACGAACCACCGCTCTGAATGGTGGGCTGCACGCACCAATCCAGCTGCAGCGAGTCAAACGACTTTGAAACCTTCTGCTTCTCAAAGAATTTGGCATCATCAATCTTGTTTGCGACTTTATCGGCGAGAGCACGGTGAGATATCTTCTTCTCGGAATCGAGGATGTCGGACATTTCTTCGACAAAGTAGTTGGTCATCAAGGCGCTCGAGGCTCGCGCAGCGTCGCGGATAGTCCTCAACTCCTTCTCATCTTTCACAGACAGGGCTGCATTGGACAAGATGGAGGCGAGATCAACCTGGTCTTCTTCCTTAAAACCAGCCTCATCGAAAGCGGCTTTCCACTCGCTCGCAAAGGCATTGTTGGCGTTGTCCTTCTTCATCACAGCCACCTTCTTGCCGGCTTTCTTGATTGTTTCTATGCATGTCTGGAACTGCTTCTTGTTCTCTTCGGCATCCTTGCCTCGTACCAGAATCTCGAGAGGGACTTTTCCACCTTTCAGTGGCTCGAGGTACGCAGCTGCATCGCCTGCATCAGCACACGGTCGCATATTAGGCGGCCATACCAAACTTACCCTTCTTCTTGGTTGTAACGATCTGGACAAGTTCTGGGGTGATGACAAACAGCGTCGCAGGGAATTCGTAGCCTAGCAGCCATAGCTATTGGGTTTGTTAGCTCTTGGTTTGAGGATTAACAGTATGCGCTAGCCTACCTGAAAGGCTGCAGGCTTCTGGTAGATGCCAGGCTCGCTCGCCTTGCCGACCAGCGTCGCGATTGAGCCGGCGCCCTGGAAAACCTGATCGCCTGAGCGCTTGTCGGCCTTCCACTTGGCCACAAGGTTGTTGAGGCGCTCATGAAAGAGCGCCTTGTCGATAACGATGTCGTCCGCCATGATTGAAGGTGCGCAGACTGAAACCTCCAGAGATGATGGCGGGGACTAAACGGTGAGTGGTGGTGGAAGAGAGGGAGAGAGAGACGTCGCTGGGGAAAAGTCGCGAAACCTGATGGCGACGACGACGCGAGGGCTTGCAACGCGCTGCCTGGGGGCCCGTGCATAACCTCTCAACTCCCAAAATGGTCTAGCCTACTTTTACCTTCACTTTACTGTCACTGTTACGCTGTCTCCCGTCCAAGGCTAAACTGCAGCCCCACATTCCGGACATGCAAACCCAAAATACTTGCTCGCCTTGAGCTTGATCGATCGTGTTTTCGCTTTTTCCGTCCTGTTCTGGCCATCTCACCAATCAGTCTTCTTTCAACCTGCATCTCCCAGTCACCACAAACCCGCTTGTGACCCTCGCACGCGGAACGCCTTCGCCTTATATACCCAGCCTGTTAACACCACCGCCTATGCGCCTGTAGCCCTCTCTTATCTCCCATGTTATGCGATGACGGCCGGCTCCAGTGTCCGCGCTGGAGTCTCTTCCCGCAGCGATGGCCCCAATGATAGCGCTCCCGATACCCCTCAAGCACCCAACAAGGCACCAGCGACAGGTGTGCAGGCCGCAGGTATGCGAGCCGTGGCCGCAAGAATGGTCGCCTTCTATTTCAGAGCACCTGTAAAGGCCTTCTTCAGGGGAAGAATCGACTATATGGGCTATGCCAGAGCCATCAATCCGCACGTCATGGCAGACGCAAAGTGGTCGTGGAGAATGACCACGCCTGCTGTCCTCGCACATGCCATACGCACCGAGGGATGGGGCTTCATACCCAAGCAAGTCCTGCCGCCTCTGATGGCAAATACATGGTATGGAGAACCAGCATCTGAGTCACACAGTGCCTAACACCATGTAGTATCGGTGCAGTTCTGTATACTGCATACCTCCACAGTCTCTCGGCCCTCCACGAGCCATCCTCGTACCAGACCAAGCGTGTATACCCTCCGCCGCCACCATCCGTGACTTTTACTGCCGGTTTCATTGGTGGAGGTATTCAATCAATAGTCGCTGCCCCGTTCGATGCACTTCAGACTCGCTTCCGCACTGCCGACATCCTCGAAGGCAAGCACAAGACCATGTGGCACTACGCAGGATACAAACTGCGGTCAATTGGACTACAGGGTATCTTCGCTGGCTGGACCTTGAGCTTTATCAAAGATGCCTTCGGTTCAGCAGTCTTCTTTGGCACCTTTGAGACTGTGAAAAGCCAGGCATATCTTGGATTCGTCTCGCAGTACTACGGCAGCCGAACGCGCGACACACTACTGGAAAGCTCCATCCCTTATCTTCAAGAAGATCCTGATGACCGTCCAGTTATACGCCCGCATTACATGCTAGAGCCTATGTTCCTGCTTCTAGCAGGTGTTTCAGCATCCATAACATCCCAGCTCATTCAACATCCCCTCACAGAAATCCAAGATGTCCATTATCGTCGACTGGAGGCTCTAGACTTTCAAGCACATTTAGACAATAAACCTTCACATATAGTTCGTCGCTACTACCATGCCTACGAGGAGACATTTGCACAGTGCAAGATGCTGGCCAAACGAGCTGGTGGTTGGCGGAAATATCTTTACCGAGACTTTTTCATGAGTACGATCAAACAAACCCCCAGTACAGCCGCTGGACTGATTGTCTTTGAAATCGTACGACGGAAATATTCTTTCGAGAATGAAGAGGTCATGATCAATCATGAGGATGCACGTATTCTGTTGTCATGAAGAGGTTTCTTCTTCTAGTTGGACACCAACTTGCATCATATACCCAGGAGTAAACTTTAGACCGATAGACTTGTTGTATATATTTGTACATAGGCAATCCTGGCTCACAATACATAGATATTTTCTATGCCAAAATGAACCCGGCAATTGAATCCAAGGATTTTGGAACGGTTGCTGGAGTTTGGATCTACAAATGTTGAGCTTGATTGTAAAGTTGACCTTGATGGGTCTAGTCGGTCGGGTTAACGTGTTTGAGCATGACGCAATGATCAGCCTTCGACTTGACGCCAGCTTACCACCAAGCAAAGGCATTGACTGGATATACTTCAAAAATACAATTCTTTATTTTGTTCCAATTAACACGCCATAGCTATACTTGAAAACTTTGCGCTACGTTACTGGATTCGCATTCTCGTCATTGGTCTTTGAATAAAACTAGATGCCCCTCAATTACATCCGACATAAATGCCGAAGTAGCTAAGCTCACACAGCTCGGGTAGGGTCCCAGCGTATATCTTTCCAGACCTTTTCCACTCCACGCATTTCCATCTCTTCCCTGAAGTCTTTCTCAAATACTTAAACCATCATTATGGCAACCGAGGCGCCGATCAAACTTGCGGTGCTCGATGACTATCATGGTATAGCAGCACCGCACTTCTCTCATATTGATTCGTCCAAGGTTGAAATCACTGTCTTCAACGACACACTGCCTTCGTACTCGCACCCCAAAACTTCAGATGCCGACCGCAAGGCTCTCGTTGATCGACTGAGGCCATTTTCCGTTCTGTCAACCATGCGCGAACGCACTGCTTTTCCGGGCCAACTACTGCGCCAGTTACCAAATCTCAAGACCATTCTTGCAACAGGTGGGAAATTTGAGTCCTGGGACTTGGAAACAATGAAAGAGCTAGGCGTCAGAGTTTGCGCAGCGCCTGGTAAGGGGAGGACAGATGGCAAGGGTAGCGGTCAGTCTTTGCGATCGTTGCCAGTCAAGCAAGGAGGAGGGCATCCTACTACCCAGCATGTTTGGGCACTGATACTCGGACTTGCACGTAACATTGCTGTCGATGATGCAGTTGTAAAGGGCAAAGGAGGGCCTGCAGGTTGGCAGACTGAGCTTGCGACGGGCCTGCAGGGCAAGACCCTAGGACTTGTTGGTCTTGGTAGAATCGGAGCCCATGTCGCCAGGGTCGGAGTTCTGGCGTTTGGCATGAAGGTCTTGTGTTGGAGCGCTAATTTGACGCAAGATAAAGCCGACAAATTGGCGGATGAGTGCGGTTTACCTGTCACCGGTGCAGGTATACTTGATGAGAAGGAGAAGACATTCCAGGTTGTTACCAAGGAAGAGCTTTTCAAGTCTGCTGATGTGATATCACTACACTACGTACTCAGTGATCGCTCAAAAGGTATCGTCGGAGCACAGGAACTAGCATGCATGAAATCCTCTGCTCTGATAATCAATACTTCTCGCGGCCCGCTAGTCGACGAAGCAGCACTGCTAGACACACTCCAAAATGGTCGAATCCGTGGTGCGGCACTTGATGTGTTCGATATTGAGCCTCTTCCTGCCGATAGCCCGTGGCGCAGTGTAGCCTGGGATGAAAAAGAGAGAAGCAGGGTTTTATTGACACCGCATATGGGGTATGTAGAAGAGGGAACACTTACGACATGGTACGAAGAGACAGCTGAAAATTTGGAGCGATTGATTCAAGGGAAAGAATTGCTACATCAAATAGTTTGATAAGTCAAATTGAAAAGAAAGGAAAAGAGAAGAGAAGAGAAGAACGAAACAAACCAAGAAATATTCATGTTGCCAAGTCCATGGCACTACATGGTTTTCCGCCCACCTTTCTTCCTCACAGGACGTTGCACTCCCTCACTCTTCCTCGCCTGCTTGACCACGACTTTGTCCCTAGCTAAAGGCTCACACACTTGCCCGAGTGATTCTACCATTCCCGGTCTAAGCACCCACTGACCCATGGCATTCTTCACATACGGCTTTTGCATCATCCAATCCTGCCATTTTCTTACCACCTTGACCGCATGAATTTCACCCTCGTCAAACCACTCCTGGTGCAACGTCCCACATCCCTCACACATTCTCTTTTCTCGGCATTCCTTCAGCTCAGTGTGTATCAGAGCCTCGACACGTCCCACATGCGGCATATTGACGCAGTTCCAATCGTCTTGGGAGAGGTAGCTATGTTTTTTGCCACACTTGCTGTTCCACTCTTTCAGCCGTCGTGCTGTATTCTGGGTACGCCCAATTTTGAGTTTCCCAAAGTACCGCTTATCCCAGAATATGTAGATGAAGCCGGGGTTGATTTCGCTTGCACCTAAGGGCTTTTGGATTTGCATCAAGAGGGCGTCCGAGACCGAAAGTCGTTTCGTGCGGTTCAGTTGGAAGGGCGTGAAATTTGCGAAAGAGGAGATTTTCTTATTGGGCCTTGAGATATTGGGCACAGTTTGAGGTTCCTTGTGTGTGCTTCGGGTTGGTTCGTTCGGTTTATATGGCAAAGTGGGGGGTATAGTAGGCACAGTTGAGCGACGTACCCACGGAATATGATCTGTGGCGAGTTTTGGGTTTGGTATAGCATCGAGCCACTGGTAGAGCGCCTGTTGGTCAATCTCCGACATTCTTTGGGAATCATAGAGAAATTCTCGAAGTTTCTCGATTCTGACTCCTTGTTTGGTTTTTGCGAGCACAACGTTTTGATGTTGGCCACACATAGCTTTACCTACAAGTGCTTCGATTCCACGAACAATCGCCTCGTAGTCTTTCTTAGCTTTATAACCGACAAACTTTCTAGTAATAGCAGTGGCATCTCTCAAAGACCCTTTCAGGCGATTGCCACACCTTTCATATGATTTAGATAGCATAGATCCGATGCATCGACCGGAATCGTCACCCAGTCTCTTGTGGAGATCGAGTGGCAGGACCAGTTCCAGTAAGGACGGAAGTTCAGAACCAGACACTGAATGTGCTAACATGACGCTTGAAGCTTCACTTGCTTGCGAAGGATCTTCAGGTTTGAGAAGTGTGGTGTCTTTGCTAGTTTTGGAGCGGGTTCGAGAACTGATTGGCTGCGGCTCATCAGATGAGAAGTTGAAGGATGGTTCCCTGTTGTACTTGATTTTACCAACAGCAGCATTCGCTTTGGAGACTGTAATGTATGTTAGATCTTATCAGCTATAGCCTAAATACGGACACAACATACTCTTTTCAAACTCGAGAGTGTGATTGCGAAAAAGTTTCTTCGGTCGGAAGTCATCCTTCTCTTCCAAAGCACTGTTCATATTAATAAGCCCTATTTCATCATTGAAGTAGCTGTCTTTTAGCTCCTTCAATGCTGTTTTGGAGCCAGATCGGCGTCCTAAAGATGGACTAGGGGGTGTTGGTGGTGTCAATGGTGTACATGTCTGGCCTGGAGAAGGCGTGTCGGATAGTCGAGGAGGTGTATCCGGAAGATCCCATTCACCAGCAAAAGAAGCCGGTGATAATCTGTTCCAAGTCTTCGCTGTAGAAGAAGACCACGAAAGATCTCGTGGGTCCAGATAGTTCGCAAAGTCTGACCCTTTCTTGCCGAACGGTGAATCCAACCCAAGAGTACCCCACTGTGGTCGTACTGAACTCTCGGTGCTAGTATGGCTTGTAGGGATACCGGTGAGTTTTTTCACAAGGTACGGGTCTTCCTTGAGGGATGGTTGAGTCTCCCTATGCTTGCCTGGGAGCTTAGTGTCGCCATGAGGGTATTCAACAACTTTGAATCCGCTTGTGCTCAGGGGCTTCCGGATGCTTTCAGAAAACATGATAGCTATCAAATCCAAGGATAAGATAAAAATATCTAATAGCTGAGAAATCGGTGTAGAGATTGAGTATGAGATGTAAAGGAGAGGAGTATCTTGCTGCTAACTGCTGGTTAGAGCACAGAGTACTTATACTGCAGAACTTATCTAAAGGAAACTCCTTTCGAAACGTTAGAATCAGTAATGGGTATCACCTTCCCCCACGAACACTTGTTGTAACAGTCTCATCGCTGGTAAGATCGAACGATGTGTAAAAGAGGAAGGCTGTGCACCTATTGCAGTAGAACGCCACAGTAGTACAATCGACACGCAGGATCGTTCATGAAACCGCCAGAGTCATGTATGCTCAAGTAAAGGGGCTCATAGATTGAGGTCATTTGGGGGCTACATCAGCTGTGCCGCAGAGCCACATGACTTCGGCGCGTCGTTCTACAGGGGGCTCACAACATCTCAAAAAGCCACGCGTCCATTCTTACAAAACAAGAATTTATCGGTAGATTAGATTGGACATACACTGCCTCGTCGTCTGAATGTTTGGAGCCGCTGTGTGTCATATTAGGTAGCGTTCACTATCTATTCACTTTCCCGTCGTAGTATGCTACCATCCATTGAGACATACCTAGAATCGCAGTCTTGTAATACTCCTCTATGGTATATCGGCGTATAATTTTGCGGGACTATCGAGCATAGACTCGCTTAGTTTTAATATGAAGTCGTTCCAAACGCGATCCTTTGCACCACATGGTGTGTGGAGTTTCCGCTTCGTTAACCTCAGCATTAACCATTCTTGGTCAGGCTTTCCGGGGTTCCGAAGATGCGAGTGTGCCTTCTCGATGATGTCCGCGGCTACTATATTTGTACCCATCCTAGCAAACTCAAAAGGCTAAGAATACTGAAGTACGAAGGGTTAAGATAGCACAAATGAAGTCAAGGCAAAGTAGACCAGCGTCCAGCCTGAAAGAAAATAGCCCTTCATGTATGTAAGTCTGCAACAGACAGTATGCAGAGGATATCTCTGAGCGACCATAGAACGTATATACCAAAAAAGTATTCACCACCGAGATTGAAGCGCATATGTTTCAGAAGACGCGCATGCGCAGTATTCCAACAACCCCACGCGGATGAGTCGGCGTATCTGCGCAAAGGTGTGCGTTCTTGGATTGATTGTTTAGTAGCATATGATTCGCCCAATCACCATACTATCTAGTAATAAGTCGCCGTCGGCGAATCCTGGATATCTCAGTATCCTGTTGCAAAGCCAAGGCCTGCAGTATGCGTTGAGTTGAAATCAATTTCAAGTTTCATGACTGCAAGGTTGTGGCAGGCGCATACTTCGGGGTGGTTATCCGGCCGTGTAGCGGAACATGGTTTTTTTGTTGCAACGGCACCGCCTTCCGTTGGGTTCAAGCTCCTTCTTTGCGATATTAAAACAACCTCTGTAATACTTACTATGTCACTCCGAATAATTGTTCATCGCGTTTCTCTCGGCTAATTCGCGCCTAAAGATGTGCTGCGCAATAGTCGGAGAAGATATGCAATCTTTTGCCATACCAATGGTCATAAACGTTTGAGCATTCAGGAAACGAAGCTAGTTATTGAACCGGACTTCTTATTTAAAGCATCGCTCACAATAGACTCGAATAATGGGAACATTTCAAAGCCTTGGTCGGAAGGGGCAAAATCTTCTTCCAAACATGAGTCTATTGTCGTAATTGACGTGATCCTCCCCAAGCGGACGAATGTACGATGCCAATCTGGAAGGCCCTCATCCTTGTTCAGCAGGTCAACCACAAAAGATATCGAGGCTTGTAATTACGGAGCTCTGTTTGCAACGTCTCATCAAATCCTCACAGAGCGATGGCAAAGCTCTTGAAATATACAATGAGAAGGATAGAACTAACCGCAACAAAATCAAGACAGTTCAAAGCCAGCATTTGGGCGATGGAGGGGGACGCACTACCCGTAGAATTGATGCCACTGATGAAAACGAATCATTGGATCCAGTTACCGTTGAGATTCTTAATTGAGCAGTAGCAGCAGTAGTTTCAAAAAAAAATCATAGGCAATAAAAACTGGACAACGAACTCTACTGTCCGAGATTTTCGCCTACCAAGTGTTTGTCTCATATCTTACTCAATATTTAAGAGCACTTGTAGAACTGTTGCATACGCCCCTACTGGAGTCACGATGCGCCAATAAACTGAGCAGCTGAAACTCGCTAGGAGCTGGAATGATGACGTTGGGCAGGCTTCTTACCACTGTGTCTGGATTTCTTGATCACTCTTATGCATGAGAACCCGTCAATGATGCTGGAAGTTGGTGCATCTTGAGCGCCAACTACTCTATCTACTCCGCTTATTAGCAGCTAACTGTAAATAAACACGTTCTGTATCTCTAGCATCTCTTATGTGATTGAATGCTAGCTTAAAAAAGAGATTCTTCATATATTGGCATTGATAGGAGGAATGTGAGTAGAGGTTCATATAGCTAAGCGAATCATGTGTTGGCCTGCACAAGAAGACTTCAGGGGGGATCTGGGCACGCAGCTAAAGCTACAATTATAACCAGCTAAGCAAACCGCTACAATAAGTAACACAGGCACAAAGTCATGTGCAGGTCTCAGCTGTGCCAATCTGCAGGCATTATCCCACCCCTCTCCAATCTAGTGCTGCTCCACACCTGCTGAAAGACGATGCGCTACTTGATCACGCGACGTTTGTTGCAAAAGGTCGCTGGCTGTGGAGCCAAGAACAGCTCCTGGCCAGCCACCTCGAATGGGGTGCATATACCCAAACTCAATCACGCAGTCAATATTATTAAGTCAATCATTTAACGTCTTATTTTCAATGGGCAGGAAGCTAGACATGATATTTACATGTACTAATATGGGCGGGCGATATGCGTCAAACGAAAGCTACAGCTGTATAAATATATTACCATAAGCACGCTGATACTAGTACTCCATTCAATGGTTCAACCCTCGACCCATCATGAACATGTGTACCGTTGAGCCCGTTTTGCTCTTGCTATCATGATTGTACCAAGTCTGGCCTTAGACGTGGAAAATGACTATTAACAAACTTCAGCCCTGTCAGGTCCGTCTATCGCTGGACCTTCTCCTCATGAACAACAGCAGTTCCCTTGTCTATTGAGCCATGCACACTGCGCTCGCCATCAGCCTGGATATTCTTAACGAGCTCCGTGACACCAAACAAATCATCCATCTTCTCGAGCGACAATCCCTTGGTTTCTGGAACCCAGAACCATACAAAGATAAACATGGTGAAGCAGAAGGATCCGTAGAGAAGGAAGCAACTACAACTTGATTAGCATACGAACAACCTCCAAGGAACAGGGAGAAAACATACCCATAACCACCCTCACCCATGGTAGCAATCATGTTCGGCGTAGCACGCGCAACAACGAAGTTAAACAACCACTGTACAGCTGCCGCAATAGCCACGTTGAGCGATCGAAGGCGAGCAGTTGGAATCTCAGACACGTAGATCCAGCACACGGGACCCCATCCAAACTGGAAGAAGCAGGCATACAGGAAAACACAGACGAGAGCAAAGTATCCGGCTCCTGGAACAGGCTGACCAGCGACGGGCGGGTCGATGCGCATGTACAAGCCAATGTAGAACATGGCCATACCCTGAGCGATGGAGGTCCAGAGAAGTGAGCGGCGACGGCCGAGCGAGTCGGCGGCGAAGATGAGGAAAGCGAAACATCCAACCATTTTGACGATGCCGTAGATTCCAGTTGCGAAGAGCTTGTTCTCATTGCCTTCGAGACCAAGGGCTTTGAAGATTTGCGGGGCGTAGTAGTTGATGGCGTTCGTTCCGGTCATCTGTTGACAGACCATGAGAATAATGGAAATGATGGCGCGCTTGCGGTTGCCGGGGACGGTGAACATTTCCTTGAGGAGATCCTTCATGCCAGCGCCGGCGATGAGGAGACGTTCGTGCTCCAGCTGGTCAGAAATATCCTTGATTTCGTCCTGGACGTAAGGATGCGATTGGGGCAGGTTGCGGATGCGGGCGAGGACGCTGGTAGCCTGTTCCCATCTATCTTGCTTGGCGAGGTAACGCGGAGACTCCTTGTTCAAGGCCATGCAGCCGACGAGGAGAACAGCGGGAAGCGCTTGCATGGCGAGCGGGACGATGTAGACCTGAGCGCCGCCAGAAAGATGTAGCAGAGATCCGTAGTTGACCCAAAAGGCGAGCGAGATTCCAGTGGCGATGAAGAGCTGGTAGAGACCGGTGAGACCACCACGGATACCACGAGGAGCATTTTCCGAAATGTATAGAGGAACGACCATGGAGGCACCTCCTACACCCACACCAGCGATAAAGCGACCGACATACATGGCAGCAAGAGAACCCGAGGCAACGGCTTGGACGATACAGCCGACGATGGTGATGAGACCGGCTGCTTGGAGAGCAATCTTGCGACCCCAGCGGTCAGCGGCCCAAGAGGCAATGAAGCATCCAAGAAAACATCCAGCCTGAAGAGTCGAAGCAATGTTGGCACTCAAGTTGGCCTTTCCGACCTTGTCGAGGCCTTCGATCTTGTACTCACTATCCATCAATATTAGTCTTTACCTCTCTCTATAACAATACAGAGCTGGATACAGCCCCGGGATGTCAACATACTGTTGGAACTCCTTCAGTTCGAGCACACCACCAATCGTTCCAATATCAAAACCAAACAACATACCACCGAAGCAGGCAGAGCCTGCCATGGCAAAAGCACGCCATCCGTAAATTTCATGTGGATCGGACTTGACCGAGTCATTCTTCACAATCATGCGGACGAACTTGGCACCCAGCGATGGGCTGGAAGTGGAGGAGTCCATAATGATGTGTGTGTGGGGAGTTGTCGAGCAGCAGATCGATTACACCAAAGTTAAGCGATATATATCTTTTCCATTTGATGGTCAGTACGCAAAAATTACCTAGTTATCACCGTGTGGCGTAAGACGGATGGTGAACGCATACCTTGGCAGTGTCAAGTAAAACGACCACGACAGGGGGTGGTTCAGTATCGAACCTGGTACAGCGAAGCTTTGGTCAACCTTATCTTGAACCAAATACAACAATACCAGATAGAGTTCAAAAGAGGAGAGGGGAGGGGGGAAGAGAGAGAAAGAGAGAAATTAGGAAATTCTCCGCAAGTCTGCGTTCAGAACCCCGGTGCATGGCCTCGTTATATAAACCACAGCAATCAAGACCCAACCCGGTCCATGCGCATGTATCAAACGCCGCCCGGGCTTTGCACCATGAATCCGTCCTTCTATTTTCCTCCAGAAGGAGCCCACCGCTGCACAATCAGCGATTCGCACATCACATAGCACGCACACACACAGGCGCGCCACCCTAAATGGTGCATGCCTCCTCATCCGCAACCCCAGACCATACACCCCCAGAATCGGGTCCCGTTAGCCCCGCCCATCCTTCGATTCCTCCCCCGTATGTGGCGCCGAATCCGGGCTTACCTTCACTTTGCGATAACCTCTAGTATAAGATGAGCCGAAGCCAAGCCTCAAGCGACATGCCGGACAAAGACGCCAAAGCGTACTTCCTTGGCGTCTTGGTGTGCATGTGTTTCCCGTCCCCTGGCAACATAAGCTCGAGCAAAGGCGTCTTATTGGAACCCGAGTTTTGGTGAACCGTCTTGGTTAAGGTGTCTTGGCGTGGGCGGACTGCGCGCAGCGGGATTTGTGGGAGAAGTGTGTTTCCGTCTTGGAAGACAAGGTTGCCCAGAAGGTTTCTAAATAGTTGCTTATATTCCGTCCAGTCGTGAGATATGTGAGATCCCCTCCACTGCCGTCTTTCCGCGGGATGGCCATGGCGGTTGCGTGATTTCGTGAAGGGAGTCTAACTTGGCGATTTTTTGGGCAGATCGTGGCGGTTTGTTGCTCTCCAGATTTACACTAGAGGTCGTACAAAGTCTGGGGGTTTAGTGGGGAGAGCTATAGTAGCTCTGTTCATTCCCCACGGATCTGACAAGCTGGGGGTGTGGATGCATGCACGAGGTCGTCGCCCCACTTGTTGCCCTGTTGAGTTGGGACAACATGACTGGTCCCCAGCCTGTGCGAGGCGCTACGGCTGTTGTGTCTATTTATCCGCGTATAAGAGCCTTTGAAATCGTCGGAGCAATGGATGGCCCGTGGCCGTACCAACGCGTGATGAACTCGAAGGTATTGGATGGTGGGGATAGGTGGAGAAGAGACATTGCTGTAGTCTCAAACAAGTCCTTAAAGTAGGTAGTGGGGTACTCTTTGATGCTGCAATACCGGTACTGTTCGTAAGATATGTATCAAATTCGTGTTATCGAAGACAAGTGGGTATTTATGCCAAGACGACAGCGGTGACATGTCGAATGCTTACTACAAAAGCCAATAAAACGAAATCCCATCTCTTATATAATCCTGTGCGCTCGTTAGTTCTAACGCAGTAAAGGCCCTTCGGTGCATGAATGATACGACCAGTATCTTTTCAGGCTGTTTAGGCAAAAATCAAGAGGACGCTTCTTGATAATCTCGTACGAATTTCCCGATGTTACCTCGTCCAGCCTACGTACACCACGTAAGCTACTGCTGTTAAGACTGCTGCTGCTCTCCAAAAGTGCTTGCGTATAAAATCCTCTGTGAACCTCTTTTACAATCACAATATCGTGCTTTGCAGCTCGTGCCACCCTTTTTCCCTATTACCGGCTGTATCGAGAACAAGCTTTGCCGCCTCAGCGCATTCAATTGGCCGCTCGCCTACATTTTGCCGCCTTGGTGTTCTGGGCTTCTGGGCATTGCCACTTCACTCACTACGCCGCCAACCCCGTAATCAGTGCAGCTCGCAGCAAATACACCTGCGCACACGCACACGCAGGGGCACAAGGCGACTGGCATCTGAGTCAGGTGCATCATCTAAGATCCGTGCAAACGAAGAGATAGGATTAAAAGATACATTCCACGTGGTACAACTCACCACTATTTTGGCCTTGGCGATTACAGAAACTCCAGGCCAGCCGACAGTGTCAGCCACTGCGCAGCGAAGCGGGGGAAATAAGAAAGAAGGGAAAAAGAAAGACCGTGTCTAGCTCGTAAGCGCCCCACGGGAGAATCAGCGACCAAAGCTATGAGCGCCACAACGGCAAACGAGAATCGGGCGTTTGCCCTCCATCCTTTCTCCACGAATCCGTTCAATTCGCGCGACGATGTCGTCGCTGCTGTGGCGTCTCTCCTCGACCCCCTCATTCCCGGGTTTTCACCGCAAAATGCATTGATCAAGGTAGGCAGTACGGGTACACGTTTCGATGAGACGGGAGCTCAGGTCGAAGGGTTTGCGCGTCCGCTATGGGGTCTCGCTCCGCTGCTAGCTGGAGGCAGCAAGTATGCTGCTACCGACAAGTTTGTCCAAGGCCTGATTTCTGGTACTGACCCGGAGAGCCCAGAGTTCTGGGGGTACATGGAAGATACAGATCAGCGCATGGTAGAGGCGTGTCCGATTGGATTCACGCTGGCGGTTGCGAATAAAGAGTTTTGGGATCCGTTAACGGAGAAGCAGAAGAAGAATGTTGAGACGTGGTTGGGGAGTATGAATGACAAGAAGATGCCGGATACAAACTGGTACGATGACCCAGCTGTTCTTCCTCCTCTCTTTTCATGTTTATGTTTTGGTGACATTTTTGTGAATGCGTTGATGTTGAAATATTTGACAGGCTTTGGTTCCGCGTCTTTGCCAACCTAGGGCTTCAGAGAAATGGCGCCCAATGGTCGAAATCGCAGCTCGAAAAGGACATCAAGCAGTTGAATACGTACTACCGTGGCGACGGTTGGTCGAACGATGGTCCTGATTCATACCGGCAGATGGACTACTACTCAAGCTCTTTTGCAATTCAGTATCTGCAACTTTTGTATTCGAAGCTGGCTGCAGACATCGACCCTGAACAGGCTGAGGAGTACAAGAAGCGCGCACGCATGTTTGCTCTCGACTTTGTCCACTTTTTCGACCCTGAAGGTCGCGCCATCACGTTTGGTCGCTCATTGACGTACCGTTGGGCTATGGTAGCCTTCTGGGGCGCCATTGCATATGCTGACCTTGAACTTCCCGATCCTCTTAGCTGGGGTGTAGTCAAAGGGATTTGGATGCGAAACCTAAGGTGGTGGACAACGCAGCACGACATTTTCCAGTCCAACGGCATGCTCACGGTTGGCTACTCGTACCCCAACTACTATCTGGCTGAGAACTATAACTCGCCTCAATCGCCATACTGGTGCATGCTCGCCTTTGCTTGTCTCGCTATGCCGGAGTCACATCCTTTCTGGAGTGCAAAAGAAGAACCACACCCCTTTACTAACACACGCGTGGTACGACCCCTGCCACACCCTCGCCAGATTGTGTGTCGCTCTGGAGGCCATACTTTCCTACTGTCAAGTGGGCAGTCGTGCCACTACGCTATTAAGAACAGCAATGCCAAGTACGGCAAGTTTGCCTACAGTGCGGCATTCGCATACTCTGTGTCTACAGGCTACCAGGAACTCGAACAGTTTGTGCCAGAGTCGCAAATTGCCTTTTCTGATGATGGCGGCGAGCTGTGGAAGATGAGGAGGGCGCTGAATGGAGATTCTCAGATTGAGAACTTTGACGGGGTGCCAGTCCTAGTGAGCAGCATGAAGCCTTGGAGCGATGTCGAGGTCTCGACGTATTTGATTCCGCCAGCAGAAGAGACACCAAACTGGCACTTGAGGGTGCACCGTGTGACTTCAGGGAGAGATATTAAGAGTGCAGAGGGAGCATGGGCTGTCTATGGCGCGCGAGAGTCGGACGGTCGTCTCTTGACTGAATGGAATGGCACGCTTCGCACACTTGATGCTTCAGTGCCAGAAGGTGGTGCTTCGGATGCTACATCTGCTTTCGCGGCCTCGCCTCGCACCGGCGCTGTAGGTATTGTGGATCTTTATCAGAGGGACCGGCAGGGCAGTGTGATTTTGTCTGATGCCAACTCGAACCTGGTGGAGAGCAGAACTGTGTTGCCAATCATACAAAAGGACATCAAACAGGGCGAGACGGTCTGGTTTGTCACGGCCGTGTTCGCGATGCCAGCAAGCAAGGACGGGTGGAGGCAGAGCTGGAAGGAGGGATGGGAAAAGAGGCCAGCTGTGCCTGGTTGGGTGAAGAGCAAGATGGAGGGACAGTAGATAGAAAGCGTGGCCGTGGTGAATCACATGGTAGAATGCATCATGTTCAGGTCCCGCCAGGGTTGACGTTGTTCCAACAATAGCGAATGGTATTAGGCACTGGCTTAGCAAGGCGGCTAATCTCGGTGTGGCGTCGACGTTGACGGGCCTGTGTTCTGGTTCGGATATATCTGGTGATGGAGAGTCGCGAGGCGAGAGGCCGAATAGGCGCCTCCGGTGTGCTTTCTGACCCTCTCTGCCCCACCAACCCCAGTCGCGTTCCGTGGATTCGAGTCGTACCAGTGTAAAGCCTCGACAAGCGCCCGCCCAAGACCCATCGACGCCGCTGCTGTTGCTGCCCATCCTTCGTTGAACTATCGCCTCTCCTCCTTGTGCACACCCAGCACGTCGTCAAAACGGCGTCTCCAGCCCCAGTTCCCGTCTCCAACGCCGCTCGCCCACCTTCCCCTCTACGCATCGCTAGCCAACTCACAACCGCTTCGGCCATCCTTTGGGACCCTAAATTCACGTCGCGAGCGCCCCCGGGCAGCCTCAAGCCAGTACTCGCAGGTACACTCGTTGCCCCGCAGCGCACCGATTCATCCATCAGCGTCCGCAATCTCGGCGACGGCGACGTCAATACAGTACCCCTCGTGCCCACCATGGACAACCGCAGACACCCCAGCTCGTTCCAGCAGCTCGAGAAGCTCGGCGAGGGAACCTATGCTACGGTAAGTAGCCATGGCTACGGTCACAGTTCCTCGTAGCGCTCACGCTGACCCGTTATAGGTCTTCAAAGGCCGCAACCGCCAGACGGGCGAACTCGTCGCCCTCAAGGAAATCCACCTCGACTCTGAAGAGGGCACACCCTCAACAGCCATCCGCGAGATCTCCCTTATGAAGGAACTGCGCCACGAGAACATTGTGTTGCTGCACGATGTTATCCACACTGAGAACAAGCTCATGCTAGTTTTTGAGTTCATGGACAAGGATCTCAAAAGATACATGGACTCGCGCGGGGATCGTGGCGCTCTCGACCCGGCTACTATCAAGTCATTCATGTATCAGTTGCTCAAGGGAATAGCCTTCTGCCACGAGGCCCGCGTGCTCCATCGGGATCTTAAACCCCAGAACCTGCTCATCAACAACCGCGGGCAGTTGAAGCTGGCCGACTTTGGTCTTGCCCGTGCCTTTGGCATCCCAGTCAACACCTTCTCCAACGAGGTTGTGACTCTGTGGTACCGCGCTCCCGATGTTCTACTCGGCAGCAGGACGTACAACACCAGCATCGATATCTGGTCCGCAGGGTGCATCATGGCCGAGATGTACACTGGCCGGCCTTTGTTTCCTGGAACTACAAACGAAGACCAAGTACAAAAGATTTTCCGTTTGATGGGAACGCCCTCTGAACGCTCATGGCCAGGCATTTCGCAGCTGCCCGAGTACAAGAACAACTTTCCCGTCTACCATACTCAGGACTTGCGTCTTATCCTACCACAGGTCGACCAGGTCGGCCTCAACCTCCTCAACAGCATGCTTCAACTCCGGCCCGAAATGCGCATATCTGCTGCGAATGCCCTCCAGCACCCATGGTTCAATGACTTGCCACAACGGCAACAAGAGGTGGCACAAATGCAGGCCCAGGCACACGCCCAAGCACAGCAGGCCCAGATGGGAGGCGGCTATCAAGTGCCTCAAAACGCCTACTAGCAGCACCGCGTACCAGAACACGTCATGTACCCCTATACATTCCCACAGGCACCTCCAAATACACACGCACAACAAACACATATGAGCGGATACAATGCAACTCAAGGGATGGGTTACAACCGACCTTTACAAAATCCACAACGTCAGGACAGGGTAGGAATTGGACCGCCAGTCCACGCGCCCTTACATCCCTCATTTTAGCAGGATGGTGAGCTGTACGTGTGGAATGGCTATCACTATAACAAGTCAGTTCTTGGAAATTTCTAGTACTCCTTGGTGGTTCAAGGGGGCCTCTATGTTTGAAATCGCGATACACTTGTGCCTTTTGAGTTCACACGGGCGGTCTGGAAGCGGCACTCGACTCTGCAGAGACATAGTTCCATGGCTCATAATGGACCCAGTCTTGGTGCACTGCAGTTACATTCAGCGTTGCTGATGTTAATGCAGAACTATTATTTGGTCACGGTTTGGTTGCACCTGACGACTCTTACTTGCTGCTGTTATTCTTTTGTTGAATGAAGAAGATTGATACTTCGTCGCTTTCACTTCTGTGCCTTTGAATGAATGCATGTATCATGATACCAGCTAGACACCTGCACAACTTTGATTTTAGCCAAATCTTTGATATAGAAAAAAACATCAAGCTATTTTCAAAAGATTCATGACTAAATCTGTCCCCTTCCGATGCTTTCCTCTATTTTCCTTCTTCCATCACTTTACTGAAGGACAAGTGGACTATGGCGATACCTGAGCCATGACGAACGATATCCCTACTCTGTACTGTAAAGTCCACTTATACATCGTGAAACAGGCACCGATGCAGCTTTCAGTCATCCTAAGTAAGTTTTGGTACATTGTCTAAAATGCGTCTTCTCGATTGGACGTAGCAACAATTGATTCAACATATCTGGCTCTTTAAAGTTTGGTTGATTGATCTTTCGGTTGCTGTACTTTTTGAATAAATGAAAGAGCCATTAATCGAATCTATCCAGTGAATTCATCGAGCTGATTAAACTGCCAGGCTGAATGTTCCTGAGCCAGTCCCTCTTGCCCGGTGAATAACGAATGAAGCAAATCGTACATACTATTGAACAGAGACAACTGAAAATTGCAAGGAAGCAGAGCCATTATTAATTCAAAAGCTTCACCCACCGCTTGAACAGCCATGTGTAGCCCTAGATGTACTTCCAATTACACCCAAGGACTCTGATTTGAAAACCCAACACTACATCACCTCCTCTGCTTGTCATTGCTTTGTCCCCATCAACAAGCCTAGGGATCTACTGGTACCACCCCTATATATGCCGAACTAAAATCCTTGGACAAGGTTCTCAGTATACCTGCAACTGCGGACAGATGTACAAGGTCTAGAATCATCTTAGTACTGGAGTTCTTTCCACTCACTGTCTCCTTCTATTCTCGCGAGTGATCGTCTGTATGTTGATTATTGAATGTAGAAGCTTGTGAAAAAAAAAGATTACAGGAAGACTGCCAATCTGCAAATGGATGTATTGATGCATATGCAGTTGAAGCAATCAGGACTCAAGTGTGATGGAGTATTGGTGCGTCCTTCGTGATGAGTAGACTTGCCGATACATAGTTTGTTGGTTCATTTGATTGAGTCTTGGTTTGTTCAATTACGTGATCCTTGATTGATAGATCTTCCATTGATTCAACCGATTGGTTCATTAGATTCCAAAGGTGCCTACCCATCAGTCAATCCTAGCTTAGTCTTGGGATCATTGAATTGATTGTCCCCGAAACACAGTAATGGGTATACATTCTGCACCAACAAACTAAAGTAACACAGGAACAGAAACTACGTCAATGCAGTTGAGTTTAGAAACCCTTTCTTTGTTCAATATTACCAAACCATTGGTTTGAAGACATTTGAAACTCGTACAAGAGATGTCTACAATAGCCGCCCTACTCTTTCTTATACATTATTTTCTCCAAAGGACAGTGTCAGTAGCATCTACATGCTGATGCAAAGACTTGCAAAGCCCCAGACTATCTACCAAACATCGCTCATGATATCATATACCCACTTTAGAAGAAAGAGAAGAAAAAAAAGGGGGGCACTCAAATACTGCCATTAAACTTATACTCTCACTGCACACAGCACTCAACTCATCCTACCTACCTGTCTCTCCTCCGCTGCAAAGCAGCTTCCCCTCCGCCTCCCCCCCGGACACCTGCACGTCACCGATCTCGACGCCGACTTTTTTTTTGTTGCCACACAACTCGAGGCTGCGTAATACTTCACTGGCACCACCAGCCAGCCATGATATTTTTTTATTAGTTTTTGGGGAATAAACAGACAGAGGCGCATCAGGTGATTGGTCCCGCATGGGGGCGAAATGGCGTTTTTGTACGCCTTGGTATTGATTTCAGCTTTCCTTGGCGGAGACGCCACGCTGATGGCTCTCGAGCCAGCTGGAGACTGGAGAGAGAAAGGCAACGGGATGCGAAGGATTGGGAGTTGGGAGTTGGTCGAGTGATGTGGTCTGAGCGTGTTAAAAGTTTGTGTGTGTGTGTGTGTGTGTTTTTTAAATGTA